>JARHVA010000340.1:5417500-5502500 GCA_037957365.1 Torreya grandis
AAAAGAGAGTGAATTTAGATGCATATAACAATCATACTTTCACTCACATGATTTTACACACACAAACACATTAATGGGATAACTACATGGGATTTGAGCCCTCTTCAGGGTGTTGGAATGTTGGTAAGGCTTACCTATTCAATGGGGTGTGGTTATAGTTTGTCTAACCCAAATAGCTAAGCTATTTTTCAGGTCACCTAAGTGTAGAAAGTGTGATATTTATGGTTTTGAATAAAATAAAAAGATAACAAAGATCTATGCACAGGACTAAAGGATAATACATGCACATGAGATATTTACTAGGGTAGGCATAGGTGTGTGAGGCATCATAGACCTACAAAGTTAACTTAAATAGTATTGATAGAGATTGGATAATATTAATCATCATATGGGTATGAGCTTCACCAATAACATCTGAGTAGGGTTTGATCTCCTATTTCTTGATCCAAATAGTTACAAAACACACAAGAACATTTTTAGGGACTATAAAAAATAATGAGAAAAATAAATAAAAATTAAGCTAAGTGCATCTCTCCTCATTTTTTTTATATCAATTCTAAATAAATAAGTGAAATATCCATATTTGTATGATTATTTCTCTATTTTACAAAACTGATTTTTTATCATTTATCTTATTTAGATCACATTAATTGTAAAATAACTTAAATATTTTGGTGAGCTATATTATTGAATTGGGCATGAAAATCCATAGGTTTATACCTTAGGGTTTTATGTTCTCATACAATTTTAGATTTCTCTTCCATTAGGGTTTGATTTTTCATATTTGATTTCTAATTTCCACTTATAGGTCTATATTTATTTTAGGTTTTCAATTTTTGATATGTAATCTTTGAAAACCTCATATTTCTATGTTTGCACTTATCCTAGGAGTAGTTCTTGTAATTGTGTTACTTATCATCTTAAGGTTTGAATTTTTTTCCATGTGTGTGCATCCTTCAAACCCTACTATGACTCATCCTATGGATTCCTTATTTTCTACCCATATTTTGTTTTATGATTATACCAATTTGTATAAAATTGTGGATGTGGATACTCCTATTTGTGTGATTCATGACAATTTTTATGTGAATGATGATCATGATTGTAATGAAATTACTTAGATGATTCACAATAATAGAATTATATATCATAGAATTAAGAGTAGAATAAACTAATCCACAATAACAGTAATTGAAAGTGTAGAATACTTGAGAGATAATGCTTATAGAGGTATAATCTATCTTTATACCACAATGTGTTCCTCTTCCATGTAAAATTTTCATATTCTTCAGAACCTTTCTAAAGATTTTGAATTAAATCCTTGGTAGCACTATCATTCTCCCATTCAAATCTTGCTTCCTTTAGCTAATCTACCTACCACATGGTCATGATGCATAACAATGCCTCAACTGATTCATCCCATTGTGAGAGATCATCTACCACCACATTATTTTTTACTCTCTTATACACTATTTCAAAATCATATCCTAACATTATAGTCACTCATTTATGTTTTTTTTAGATGATAATTATTACTCCAAAAAATATTTGAGGCTATCATGATCAATATTTACCTAAAAGTGATGACCCATCATATAAGGTATATATTATTTCATTGCATGTAGAATAGCCATCATCTCTTTCTCATAGATTCGTTTAATCCTATTTTTCTCTTTAGTTGGTGACTTTAAAAATCTAGTGGTCTACCTTCTTGCATGAGTACATCCCCCATATCATATCCTGATGTGTCACATTCCATAATAAAAGTTTTTGAAAAATTAGGAGTATCCAAAATTAGAGTTGTGCACATAGCCATTTTAAACTATTCAAATGTCTTGGTATTTATGTCAGTCTACTAGAAGGAGTCTTTATTAAACAAAGAGGTGAGTGGGGCTATAATTTTACCATGCTTTTTGACAAACCTTTGATGGTAACCATTTATCCCCATAAATCCTTGAAGGATTTTGAGCGTCTTGGGAACTTGCAACTCCGTCATCACTCAGATTTTTTTAGGATCAACTTTCACTCCTTCATGTGAAATAAGATGAACTAATTAATCCATATCTTGGACACCAAAACCACATTTGGAATGTTTGGCATAAAGCTAATTTTGTTCTAGAACTAAAAGTACTTGTTTCACATGCTTCAAATGGTCTTCCCAATTTTTACTGTAAATGAAGATATCTTAAAAAAACTATTACAATTTTTCTTTAAAATGGCCTAAATATAGTATTCATCAAACTCTAAAATGTATATGGTGAATTTGTGAGGCCAAAAGGCATGACCATAAATTCATAATAGGCTTCATGAGTTTTGAAAGTTATTTTAGGTATGTCCTCATCATGGATGCAAATCTGATGATACCCAAAACAAAGGTCTAACTTGGTAAAATAAACAACACCATGCAATTCATCTAGTAAATCATAAATTATTAGAAGAGAAAACTTATCTTTGATGGTGTACTTGTTGATTTCTCTATAGTCTAGGCACATCCTTCAACTACCAGCCTTATTTTTCACTATGACCACTAGGGAGGAATATTCACTTTGACTATGTCAAATGATTCCTGCCTCCAACATCTCTTGTACATTATTTTCAATTTCACTCTTCTGAGCATAGGGATACCTGTAGGGTTTGATGTTGGGTGGTGTAATTCATGGAATAAGCTTGATGGCATGACCATGTGCATGACTTGGAGGAAGTCCTTTTAGCATGTCACCAAAAATAACATAATGGTCATCCAACACCCTTTGCAAATCAGGATGTGTAGAATCCTTGGTTGGTCAAAACTCTATAGAAAATAAACATTCCACAAATCTTTTTGCACCTTTTTTTATAATCTTATTCATTTTATGGGAATTAACCAGTTGTAGAGATTTAGCCTATAATCCATGCAGTTTAATGATCCTACCTTTTGAATGGAAACTCATGAATAGTTCTTGAAAATTCATCTCAATAGTGTCCAAAGTGGTGAACCACTGCACTCCCAAAACAATGTTAGCTCCTCCCATGGGAATAAAAAACTTAGGGTAATCTAGCAAGTAGTATCCTATATTCACCTAAATCTACTCATTTTAATAATTCTATTAAACCTGCTAATTTATCCAATGACCATAGTCTCAACCAATTAATTAAAATCCTATTTCTCATACAATATTTCCTATATCTCATAAACCTTTTTATACCCATAAGATCAATTAATTACCCCATTAACCTACTAACAATTCTACTTATCCACTAATCCTATTGCATTAACTACCCACTAACCCACTTGAAAATTTAAAATTCTTATTTATTCGACTACCCCCTAGTCAACCTACCACCCTAAGCTCTCCTACATCTATATTAACCCTATAACTCATTTAATCCTCATCTAATCCATCATTATCCCCTAAATTAACTAATAAACCTCTAGAATTAGAGAAGCTCTTCTAAGATTTTAGAAGTCTCTAAACTAGAGACTTCTAAATAATTTAAAATTCCCATAAAAACCCCTCTACCATCCTATAAAATCCATGCTTGGGCCATGGCCAAACTAACTTAAAAAATCCATAATCCCTCATTATACTCTCATACTCAACCATCCTAAAGCATCCCCATACTCTTGAAAATCTACTCAACTATCTAAGGAAGTCATTAGAGTCTTTTGAATCCACAAGCAAGCAATCCACATTTAATCAATTTTTCACTCAAATTAGTTTGAAGATCTTGGAGAGAATCCATAAGGGACAAGGTAAGGGTAATATTTCATTTTTAATTATTGATTGTTCCTTTATTTCCCTCTTTTTGATGATATTGTGTCATTGGGTTTAACTTACTATATATAGTAGTTTTAATCAATAACTCAAAAATAAAATAATACATTGGCAACCATGGTGGGAGAACCCCTTCAATTTAACTATTTTTTCCTATTATAAATGTTTTGATAGCTTACAGGATTGATTGGATGAAAGAAAAGCTTTGGATTTGATCAAGCTTTCATGTATAAGTGAAAAGTGATTTTGCTCTACAAATCACGATATTACATCTACAATTTTTCCATAAAATTAGAAAGTTTGCACTAACCATCCTTTTTACCTCTAATGGTTTATTGTTTTGATAGGTTTCTAAATTGTTACAATATCATAGATTCGTAAAAGGCAATTTTTCTAAACACCTGTAGTTTTGACATATAAGTTGTTATATTATAGGAAATAGTTTTAAGTCAAAATAACCAATTTAACATAGACATTTAAGCTTATGTGGGTCCATATTAACCAATTTTATCTTTCAGAAATAGGTAAAAGCCTGAGTATATATAATCTTAAAAGGAATTTGGTTTAAATTAATATCGCTAATACACAGTCGCAACATTATCATACAAAGTGCGATATTGCCTTCACAAATAATGATTTTTCTTTTGTGATTAAAACTGTTAGGTTAACCCACTAATCTTGACATTTTAATAATTTTATGTCTCTACTTGGTTGTTATCTATGTACAAGATATGAAGGTACCATCCCTAGATATCTCTACAGCTAGTACACATTATCGTAAATTTGTAGAAGTGATTTTGACTAACAAATTACATTTTTACAGGCCCAAGGATGATTTTGTAGAAAACTGATCACACTTGTTTTTATTTTATTTCCACTAATGATGTTATAGGTTTATTTAAGATTAGATCGTTATCTTTGAATAACCTTAGGATTTTTGTACTCTATAATATTTAATAAGTTTTTTTTAAATTTTGATAAAATCGTAACTTGCAAAATAACAATTTTGTTTTTAAATTGGTGATTTGACTAAAAAACATTAATCAATTAGATTATTTTGTAAACAATAGGATTTAATCTCTTTTAACCTCTGATAAAATTGTAAAAATATTTTTACATCGAATATCCTTTTCACCTTGTGGACTCTTTGTGAATAAATTTAGGTCTTATATTGTGATCATAAATAATCAAGTGTTTTAAGGGTCAAATCTTATATAATCTTACCCTTATCTTTATGTATATAGCAATAACATGTAAAAACATCTATAATATTTCTAGCACATTTTTAACTTAGTCTAAGTGTTAGATTGATAAGGTTTTTTTTTCCTGTAAAATTGTAGATTGTGACTTATGATTTTACATAAAAACTTATGACATTGCTTAGCCATTAGTGATTTTGCATAACTCGTATGGTCATAATTATGGTTAATCTAATTTCCTAGAAAATCACATATTAGATACTCATGATATTACTTAAGATCTATGATTTTTTCCTTTCTAGAAGTAGTTTTGTGTTAAACTAATTGTATATTTGCATTTTTGTAAAAAAATAAGTGATTTTGCATATTTTCAAACTACTAACCCATTTGATGCAGGACCGTCTCAAAAGAAGGCACTATATTAGTTTATTGACTTGTTTTTTACAGGGATAGTGCCTAAATTAAAAATTTTAATCTTATATTTGTATATATCTTTGTGTGTCTTGCTTGTTTATTTAAATTTCCTCACATAGGTAATTAATCAAATAAATTAATTTTGCTTACTTGTGTGTCAAACCATCTTGTTTTAAGAAAAAATGTGATGTGGAAATCATCCCCATGCACATGCTTAGTCACTATGGGTTGGTAACACAAATTTTATCATTGTGCATTCAATCAAATTCCATGTTCTGGTGGAGTATAAATATCAGGGACATTTGTCATTAGGCTAAATAGTTGACCCCATATAGGTCATCCATGAAGGGGAAGAGTTAATTATCTAAACTAGGTATTAGCCATCAACCTATATATATTTTGGCCCCATATACCTTTAAATATATTGGGGAATCCATTAGACACTCTTGTGTATACCTAACATAGGACCTATCAGTTGTAATAGGTGCTTTGATGATGGAGTCAGTATCAACTCCCAAGTAACCATCAAGTGTAGATGGGGTTGAGATGGTTCAGTAGATTTTATAATGAGTCACCATCCTACAACATCACCCATGAAGCCATTATATGGTGTAGGCATTAGGTAACATGCCCATTTTGTTGACTAAAATTAGGTCTCATGATTGGGTATTTTTGTGTGAGTATTGTGCTAAGGCCCATATTATTTGTGAGCTAAGTCAACTTGATCTATTTTAAAAACACCTAAAGACCCCTAGAAAATATCCTATCTTAGAATCAAAACCAAATCATTGCATATCACTATTCACACTTTTTGGATAATAAACCTTTGTCTTGAAACCAAAAAATTCAGTGATCACTTATCAATCTCTATCTTAGTCACCACTTTATTCAACCTATCCTTGATCAAACATTTTCAATGTTTGTAACCTTGTATGGTTTAGGCTAGCACCCATTGTATTATCATCCTACCTCTTCATAACTAACACCCATACAATCATTATCTTGTTAGTGTGAAGGGCATTTAATCATCTCATCCTCTTTATCTCTTTGCTATATGGAATGCTTATAGGGTGTTTACTTTTGTAATATTTGGTCACTCTAGTCTTCATATCCTCAAAAACAATTTCAACTCTAAGTCACATCTAATCACCTCTCTTGAACACTTTTAGTCTTGGGTTTAAGAAAAAATTAGCATCCAAAGTCACATTCTCTCTCGTCATCCTATATCAAAGTCACACTTAATCACTATTCTTGCATTACCTTCACCATCTATCATGCCTATAAGAACCCATGCCCAAATTATATGAATGGGACAAATATCTAATCAAGAAAATCACATCCTTGGAAATCTAGGTGAATGAAACCATGATAATAATGAAACTCATAGTGACATTCATACCCCTTTATAGGAAGACCAATTTATGAATGTCTTATTCCATAGTGATGAGGTTAGGGCTCAATTTGAGCAATACATCTATGAGAATCATGATCAAATTATTTCCTAAGTTGTTGGAATGGGGGGAACATGTTGAGAATTTTCATTAATTTCAAAGGTGCATCTTGCATAAGGTTAATTTTATTGAAAGAGTGTGCCTAGTTGGTAGTGTGTTGATGTGACAAGGGGCATTGATGGAGTGTTGTCATTGAAATATGTTGTCATGAAATAGAATTTGAAGGCAAAAGAGAGAATTTGAAGGCAAATGATACTTTATGGTTGTATGAAGGTACATGTCATTGATGTCAAGATGCATAATAATCCTAGTCATGACATGTAGAGGTATGTGCAGGTAGCATGGTGAAGTAACTGAGCTTAGGCAAGTGAGAAGTTGATTATAGGTCTCTCGAGTGCTTAGAATGAAGGGTTCTTAATCCAAGAATAATTTTTTGTGATCATTATATCATAAAAAATTTCATGGGAACCTAATAAATTCATGGTATACGGGGAAGGGTCCTAGCTCAAAATTATAAGCATTAGTTTTTGGATTGAGGGGCTATATTTTATGAATGATTATTAAGAGTGGAAACTAGTTTAAACCCTTTTAGAACCATAATAAGGACTTGATGTTGAATATATTGATTAAAAAATGCCTATAATGGATTGGTATGCTCAATTAATCTATTGGATCTTATAGTGGACTCTCCTAGGTACCTCCAAGTGGTATTGATTAGAGAGAAGATAAAATGTTGAGTTACAGGCTTGTTTCTGAAGAAGTTACTATAAAAGTCAAAACTTGCATTAAACATAGTAAGAAAATGGATGGAGGAATAAGGTAGAGACTCATGTTTCATGTTTATGAATTTTTATATATAGGTTATAGTATTCAATTATTATAAATTGATCATCCAAGTTAGCCAGTCGTTAACAGGCCTAATGGTGTAAATAGTGAAAAACTGAGGCAACAGTGAGAAGATGAATTAGAATGTGTTTTCATGATAGAATGATGGAACCAAGTGCATAAATATGTTTTTTTATGAATTTTAATACATTTTCATATATTTTATAAGTTTTTAAGGTCAATAAATATGGTGAATAATTTTCTCACAAGTTGACCTATCTAGTTTAAATAAGATAGTGAGATATAAGGTCATGAGATTGGTCTGCAAGACCAATATTTTCCATTTGACCATATGATTATTATATTTTATAATGTTATAATGATATCATATTATCATATACATTCATATTAAGTCATTTAAAATTTCTATACATGTGTTTGAGGTCTAAGTCACCATGATTATGTTTTGAGGTAATCTGGTAGTTCTGAGTGAATGAGTTACAAAGGTGTTCTTAAAGATTTATCTTCTAAGTGGAAGTGCATAATGAATGTTGTGATGAAATTGAAGTAATTTATATTATGTATATATACTTATTTTATCACATTTGATTTTCTTAAGTATGTTTGATCTTCATTCTTATTAGATAGTTTTTGAGGCACATAGGCCTAATAGGGAAATTTGTCCTAAAGAAGGTTTCAAGGTATGAATGAAGGATGCAGATATGAAAAATGATGGAGGAAAAAAGAGTTTCACTTAATAATATTTTGAATGGTTTTCAAGTTTTTATATAAATCCATCTGGGCCTAAGAGGATCAAGTTTTGGCATTAAGAGATAAACCTAATGTAATTAGGTCTCCATGAGACCTAAAAGAAAAATGAGGCCTAATTGAGTCATGAAAGACAAAAAGGGAATAAAATATCATTTTATTCATGTCAAAAATATTTATTAATACTTATTTTATGTTTTACTTAAGAGGTTAAGGGTGTATGGTAGATTAAGTGGTATATGAACAAGGAATGGTATATATACAAGGTAGTTTTAGCCCTTTATGTAAGCTTAGAGGAAGTGAATGAAACAAAAGATTAAATAATAGAAGGAGGTATTTTATACCATCATATGGATGTAGATAAACTATCATGAGGATTTATGTGTGTAAAAATCAAGGTAATATGACCTAATCAATCTTGAAGAGATCTAGTTGAGCGAAGAAGCCTCGAAGGCAGTTTGAGAGGGTTAAAGAGTGTGAATAGCTAAAAAAGATGATCATCATATGTTGTGTGAGAAACAAGGTATTATGAAGGTGATAAAATAAATTATGTGTTTGAGTTGGTACTAATTCATATAGGGGGTTGGTCCATCCTTGCAAGTAGGTGCTTGCTAAAGCCTAATCGATTGGGTGCTTGGTTAGTTGGGGTTAGTGCTCTATGTGGAGTTGGTGCTTCACTAAATTTGGTGTTTGTATTATAGGACTATAGTCCATTTATAGAGATCAGTGAGTTTTCTTCCCTTTGAGGGTTTCCCACATATGTGATGTGTTCTTGCATTTCATGATCATATTTATGGTTGTTTATGCTTTAATTGATTTATATGTTTGCATGAATGGCTCATGAATGTTAAGTGGAATTGAATGAATATTTTGAAGATTGATTCACCCCCCCTCTCGCGCCCCCCCCCCCCCCCCCCCCCACTCCCTGTCAGTAATTGTGCTTCCAAAAATTTATATCATATCCTGGTCCTTTGAATAAGGTCTAATAGCTTGAAGGTGATCCTAAAAATCAAAAGATGTATAGTGATGAAGAAGATAACATGTATGATGAAGAAGTATACTATGATAGTGAAAAAGGAAAAGATAAAGTAGACCTTGAATCTAATATCATAAGTGCCCTAGATAATTTGAATCATGAGTTGAGATCTATGATCAAGGATCTTAAGGAACATATTTGTACCTTGAATAATTATTGGGTTAAAGAAGTAAAAAGGGATGAGAAGTGTTGGGTGAATATTTTGTTGTCAACTAACTGATGACAAAATGGGTATATCAACCACATCATAGAGAGATTTATGCCACAAAAAGTATGGGTTTACCAAATTTAGATGAGGTAAATCTCTCCTCTCATCAAGGGGAGGTTCCCTATAAATATTTATTCGCTGGATATATATATATATATATATATATATATATATATAATTAAGCAGAAAATAACACATGGGGTGGTATAACAACATACACATCTCTTTTTTTAGAGGTGATGTACAAAGAGCAAGAGAGAGAAATCCTGGTAGTGGGTCAATAACATCCCTCTTTTTTTAGGAATGGTACCCAACCTAGAGCAGGAAATCACCTGAAGTAAATAACAAAAGTTCACAAAGAAACTTACGTAAGCACAAAGTCTTCCGTAGCCTCCTTCACCGATTCAGAATAAACGTAATCGTAGAGTGAAACGAAGCACAAAGTCTTTGCCTGAAACTACAAAAGATAACTGAATCACAAAGATAAAAATAGCTCAAAGTCTATCTTCTACCTTTTAGAAACGTTCTCAGATAATATTAACACACCCACTTTGCTTATTAAATCAGATAAACAAGATATTACCAGGAAAAAGGACATAAGAACTGTTTGCTAAATAACACAGATAATTTCAACAGAAAATCTGAAATAAACCTGCTTCTCATTCATTTAACAAAATATGATTTACAAGTTTGAGCACAAAGTCTCAAAAAGTGTTTCAATTTCGACAGAGTTTTTGCTCTTTATTATCCAAGATCAATTTACAAAAGAGGTCTCCACTATATATAGGGAGAAACTCTCAAAATTTAGAAAATAATAAAATACAAAAATATCTTAGTCAAAGATGACTCATCTTTGACTTTGAGATATTTACTCTAAACTTTTTACATGTAATTACATATTACAAAATTGCATGCACTTTTCACAAGACAAAAGTGCATAAGGAAAGAAGAAGAGAGAAGGGGGGAAAATTTTAGTTCTTGCTACCAGACTTCTTCAGATGAGCATCGTACATAGTAATGGATGCCTGAATTCTTATACTATCTGGCGCAACCGTGTTCTTGGAGATGACTCTGGCTCTGATTAAAGCATCCTTCAATGCTATGATGGACTTAGCATGACCAGTTAATCTAGATTTTAGATTGTCCAGAGTCAGCTGAGTATCCAGGATATTGTCCACAGAGGTCATTGAGAAGGCTTTTTCTTTAAAATCTCTTTGAATCATCCCTTTAAAACCTTGGATCATTTCTTCAGCTGAGAGAAACTAGTTATCTCTAAAAGTGAGGTTGCAGGGCAATTCTTCTAGTTTATTGAGTAGGCCTGTGTCACTCTTCTCACTAGCATCCCTAGAAGCTTTGAGATCCTCAATTAAATCTTTGAGTACCTAGATCCTGAAGATTAGTGACTCGTTGATCTCAACATAAGAGTCCTTGCTGAAGATGACACCGATAGATATCAAGGTGCTTTTCTTTAGATCCTTCATCTCCCTCCATTTGCTAAGATCTTTTTCTGAACTATCAACCTCCTGAGAGATAAGAGAGACAAGGTCATCTAAATCTACCCTTACCTTTTTCATTTTGTCCATCTTTTTAGCAACCTCTATAAGCAAAGAAACTCCCTGAGTATGCATTTTTTCAACGTAGTCCTCCAGGACTTTCCCCTTTAAATAAGTCTTCTCTGCCTTTTGAATGACAGGGTCATCTACAGAGAAGGCCTCTGGAGTCGCTGCTTCAAGGGGAAGAGTGAACCTCCTTATTACTGCCGTCAGCTATTCTGCCTTGGCCTTGTAATAATCTTTCATCTCCTTTTCTCGATCAAATTTTTGGACCATGATGTCCATAGCAGACTGAAGATCAGTTTTTGCACCTTCGTGAGTAACTTTGCCAAGTTCAACACGAGAGATGAAATAGCTGCTCATTTCAAAACCCTCAAGGGTTGTGTCCTATGGAGGCTTAGCTATTTTTAGAAATTTTTGTCCTTTTTTCTCAACTAATTTTGAGAGGATCCTTGGCCTTTTAGGAGCCTTAGCTTTCACCGGCACTATTTTGCCAAAATTGAAGTCATCTGGAGAGATGGCTAAATTCTTTATTTTGGGTGTGAAAGCTGACATCCATGGTGGGAGAGAAGTACCTGTTGTAGCAATGGTTCCCTTAGCTGGCATTACTGTGGCAACTTCTACACTGCTAGTGGTGACAGTGGTCATAGTTGGAGTAACAGGCAAAATTATACCGGCCATAGATTCTAGCTCTTGTGCAAAACTCTCTCCCAGATTGAAAGAAGGAGATGAAAAACTAGGAATGGACCCAGAGGAGCGAGGAGTACCTCCAGAAGCACCTTGAGGATCACCAAATATAACTCTAGAAGGAGAGGCGGCTCCAGAAGAAGGAACACTGATAGGAGAGAGAGGAGAAGGGGGTGCCACAAGAGACTGATGTGGAGAAGGAGAGACACTTTTTAGTGGTTGTGCCCCTTCCTGAGAAGGTAAAGGCTCAGTCTTTTGCTGTTTTGAAGGCTGATCATCTGTCTCCATTGGTTGGGCTACCTATGCCTGAGAGCTCTATTCTATAATTCCTTTAGCCGTCGCTTCTGGCTCTTAAGTAGTTTTTGATTTTTTAGAAACAAAGATGATTCTAGGCTTGTGAGGCCTAGATGGGGAAAGAACATCACCTTTGTTCTTAGTCCTATTTTCTACTTTCTTCCTCATCTCTGCTTGAAACTTAACCTCGGATCTCGTGATAAATTCTTTCAGTACGATCCCTTTGGCTGCTAACCAATCATTGGTGTTAGCTAATATTGGTTCGAATCTCTTCCTCAGAGAAGTTAGTTCTTTTTGGGACCATTGTGTTGGAGGAAGAGGGGAGCCAACAATCTTTTCAACTAGGTACCTACTATTGATAATGCTCCCATCATTGGCCAGATTGAGGGGAATCTCTGCAAGCCCCAAATACTCAATTTGCTCTAGGGTCAGCCTATAATAGTCCATCTTCTTGATTTCTTCAGTTGTCCTCAGGTTTATCCAGATGTCTTTGATCATGGGCTCATGGAATTGAGTCTTTCACCTAATCTTGTCCTTGACTCTCCTGTAGTCAAATTTGTCTCTTCTCATGAATTGCTTCAGAGTGACCAGCTGCATCTTTGTTTCCATGACTTTGGCTTTGGCTGCTGTCACAATAAAATACCTGCCAATTTTGACTGGAAACCTGAAACCTGGATTTTTCAACTCCATTTGCCTAGTATGCACGACAACCAGTTGTCGACAAAGTTCCATTAGAACCAACTTGTCAGAAGGGAACCTAGGGAGCATATAGGGGTAGCCTTGGAAAAAACCAACCCAAAGATAGCAGAAGGTGGGAAATTGGAGGAACATACACCCGTAGTCATTGACGACTGTCCAAGCTTCATCAGATACTCTCTTCTACTCAAGCTGAGGGTCAAAGAGGCATAAAAATATGGCAAAGAAAGTGTCATTCAACCTTTTAAAATGGTGGGTTGACCCTTGAAGTGTCAACTGGGGGTAATATGAGTAGACTGGGGTGGTCTTTCTATCCCCTTCAATTGTCAAACCCAAAAAAGTTCACATTGAAGCAGCTATGTACACAAGGTATGAGGTCATATTGAACTTGGAAGAAGTCTATACCTTGGTTAGCTGCTCATGAAGGGCGTTGCTGATTTGCTCACCCTAAAAGATGACCTGCTTACCCTGAAAGATGATCTTAATAAATGGGTACATCCACTCGTGGAACTGTGAGGAAGATGGGAGGCCTCGCACTCTACTGAGAAGGGTGATCAAGTCACCAACTTCTTCAATGAAATCACTCCTTGAGAAGTTCCATGGCCATCTGGATAGACTAGACCTGGGCATCTTCAACCACCTATTATTCATCACTTTTTTCGCCCTCTCAGGGTCTTTATCATACTCCTTCTGGGCTTCTATGAATTTGATCTTCAACAGTTCAGTAACAGGAGGGCACATGAAGACTTTATCGATAAATTTAGGATCCAACTGAATTATCACATTATCACTGGCATCTGAGACTGACCTTGTCTCTTTGTTGTAAAAGCGGGCACATTGGAGGACAAACTTTGTATGATGTGCTGCCACTGGGAAAGTGGCAACCAAGTGGATGTTGCTTTCAATGATCCTCTTTATTTTAGAGCTTGGGTTCGTCACCTTCATTCAAGCTATGAACTCGGCCATATCTACATGGCCAATTTTAGTGTCTCGAATGCCATCGACATTGGAGGTAACCAAAGTGATCGGGAAGACGCCTTGGTACTTGTACTTCATCATCTTTGCCTTTTTAGGAGATGTCTCTGACATTGGAACTGGTCTCAATCAGATAGGTGTTGATGAGCAAGAGCCTTCAAAAAGAACTGTAGTCATGATCACACAATTAGGAGAGAGTGGACAAATTAGAGAATCTATATTTTAAGTGATCATGACCAAGGAAGGGTAATAAAAAGGGCTGAGTCAAAAATTGGGGCAAAAATCGAGGAGGGAAAGGAAAGAAAAGGAAAGATGAAAAATCCTCTAGAGTTAGAAAAATCTAGAGGAACACATGGGTGGAAAAAATTGCTACCCATGTAGAAAGAATTGATAGAATGTAAGGGCGGTGAAATTTGCCGTCCATGCAGGATCGGCCTGCACAGGTAGCAAAATTCGCTGCCTCTGCAAGTCAGAAAAAGAAAAGTAGGGGCAGCAAAATTCGTCACCCCTGCACATTGGGCATGCATCGGTGGCAAAATTTGCCGCCGATGCAAGTCTTTAGCTGGGGGATGCGTGGGCAAAAAATTTTGCTGCCCGAGCACGCAAGGCTTGCATGGGCGATAATATTCGCCGCTCGCATAGGTAAAAGGCTTGGGGGTCGAGAGGCACGGGTGGCAACAATCACCGCCTATGTGGGTTTTTGGTTAAAAATAGTGGGTAGACGGGAGGGGTGGTGAAAATCATTACCCCAACATGGGAAGAAAGATGGGAAGGCCAATGTGGAGGGGGAGGCGAGAGATGATGGAAAATGCCACCCTCTTAGGAGCAGGCTGACTGGTTAAATCAACAACAAAAATCAAACCCCAACAATGACAAAAGCACATTAACAAAGCAAAAAATAGGAAAAAAAAGGAAACAAATGCTAAAAATAAGACCTACCTCAAAAACCACATGCATGGGCGGAAAAATTTGCCACCCTTGCATGTTCGAGTTAGTTCAAATGCAGGGGCGGCAATTTTTTCTGCCATTGCATCTCAAAGGGAAAATGCACTGGCGGTAATTTTTGCCACCTGTGCACAAAAATATAAGAAAAGACATCAACTCTAAAAGAGGCAGTTGGGGGGGGGTTTCTTGGTCGCAATGAGATTATAACTACTCTCACGTTTCTAGGTTAAGATGAGAACGACTTAAAAACCCATCTCAAAAACAAACTTAAAGAGATGAAAGATGAAATGGACAAGTTTTATAGGGGTTGTTCCCAAAAATGAGCTAACTGATTTTGGAAATAACAGCTGGTTCTTTTTGGGGAACTTTCGTTAATCAAATCGATTAACGAGAGTAGAAACTAGTCTCTAAGTGCCTTCATCCAAGCCATTGGGCTACAGAGTCAAGCCAAAAATGAAAGAAAAATAGACAAAATGTAAAAAATGTACATATATACAAACGGACCTATCCAAGCTTCAAGGATTGAACAACTTTAGATGTTATCCATTGTGAGGTAGTGCAAATGGCATTCCATCTTGGTACTCTAGCAAGAAACTAGCCTCACCACAGAGCTGTTGAATGGTGAACGGGCCTCTCCACAGGGAGTTAAATTTGCCATGCATCCCTTTTAGTTCTCGCCTCTTGTCCCACAACAAGACTTGATCTCTGACTTGGAATTCACAAACTTTAGCTTTTTTATCAAAAAGTGCCTTCACCTGATTCTGATGCTCCGTAATTTGATCCACTACCATGGCTCGTCACTCATTTAGCTCGGTCAGACACATGATTCTTTTGTCGACTGAGCTTTCAAAAGTTGAGTCTTCGATTGCTTTAGTTAACCTGAGTGCTGGTAGTTCAAGGGCGATGAGAATTTTTGCATTCAATCCATATAGAAGCTGGAAAGGCGACATACCTATAGCCCTTTTGAGTGTTATCCTATCTACCCATAAAACATCATATAATGCTTTGTGCCATGTTCTCTGATTGTCATCCACCAACTTCCTGATAATAGTGACCAGGTTCTTATTACTCAATTCTGCTTGGCCATTTCCTTGAGGGAAATAATCTAAAGTGTGGGATAAGGTAATCCTATAATAAAAACAAAATCGAGTAATTTCATGTGATGAAAAATAGGCCGCATTATCTGTTATAATCTTTAGTGGGACCCCAAACCTGAAGATGATATTTTCTTTGAGAAAACTGCACACCACTTCAGACGTAACATGCTTGGTTGGGATGGCCTCCACCCACTTAGTAAATTAATCCATTGCCATGAGGACATAATCATGTCCGACACTTGAAGATGGGTTGACTATGCCAATGAAGTCAATACCCCACTGCTGAAATGGTTCCTCGATTACTACTGGCTTAAGAGGCAATGCATGCAACTTAGGCTTTCTAATGAACTGTTGACATAATTTACACCTACGCACCCATTTGTAGGCATCCTAGAATAGTGTGGGCCAATAATACCTTGCTCGTAGAATTTTGTGCACTATCACCGGTGCAAAAAAATGCCCTCCACAGGCCAAATTGTGAAAAGACTCTAAGAGTTTTTCTTGTTGTGCCTTATCAACACAATGAAGAAATACCCCATCCAGGTTTCTCTTGTAAAGACCATTATCCCACAGAACATAACCAACTGCTTTTAATTTAACATTCTATTTCTCTTTATAAGAAAGATGAGCAAGACACTCACCATATGTCAGAAAATGAGCAATGTCAGAATACCATTCATCGGTAGTTGAAATAAAGAGGACCGTAGACACGCCTTCGATCTCTACTTCTTCATTTTTTGCTTCATCTAGAATGTTGTTGGTGATCAACTGGCAAAGACCCTTTCCCCGTACAAGCTTGGTAGGTTTGATGTCTAGATCAAACTCCTAAGTCTTGGAAATCTAATAACCTCTCTTCGTACCAAACTCGTGCTAAGTCAAAATGGATTTTACTGTTGTGTCTAGTATGAGAACTTTGGTGTGAGAGTTCAGGATATAAAACCTAAAATGCTTAACAACTTTGACCACTGCGTATGCATGCTTCTCCATAAGAGAATATTTTAGCTCATGAACCTTGAGTGGACAACTCATAAAAGAGATAGGAGACTCTACACCTTCTTGATTTTATTGGACTAAAATGGCCAATAGTGTATGCTTGGAAGCATAACTATATATTTTAAAACTTTTAGTATAATCTGGACAAATCAAGACTGTTGCGTGAGCAATTGCTTCTTTGATTTTTTTGAACACTGATTTGCCCTCAGCAGTCCACCTAAATGTAGCATTGCCTTTCATCATGTTGACAATGTGGCAGATTTTCTCGACAAATTTGAGAATGAATCTCTGAATAAAATTCACCTTTCCAAAGGAGTGAATTGTGGTCTTGCTAGTAGGCAGAGTAAGTTCTTGGATGGACTTGACTCTCTCTGAATCAATTTTGATACCTTCTCGAGACACAATGTGTCTGAGAAGCTTCCCTTTAGTTACTTCAAAGACAAATTTCTTTGGATTTAAAGAAATACCATTCTGACGACAGCGTTCCAATATCCTTTGTAAATGGTGGACATGCTTAGAATGATGCTTTGAAAACACTGTCAGATCATCCAGGTATACTACAATGAATTTTCTCATTTTATCTTTGAAAGCGAGATCCATCGCCCTTTGAAATGTGGTGCCTACATTTATCAGACCAAAAGGCATTCTTCAATAAGCAATGGTGCCCCAAAGTGTGGTGAATGCTATCTTATGTTGATCTGCTTTTTTGACTTTGACCTGATTGTACCCCAAAAAACCATCTAGCATTGATAACATTTCTGAACCTGTTACCATCTACAAAACTTGATCCATGATAGGAAGAGGGTAGTTATCTTTTAAAGACAACTGATTTAAGTTCTTGAAATTCATGCAGATCTAAATTTCACCATTCTTCTTCCTGACAGGCACTATGTTGGCAATCCATGTTGAGTGATGGATTGGAAAAATTATCCAGGCGTCAAGCATTTTTGGTATCTCAGATAAATAGTACCTGAGATTTTTAGATTATATTGCCTGGAATTTTGCTTGTAAGGTACCGAGTTTGCCTTCAGAGGAATGTCGTGGCGAATGTCATTTGGCCTGAGTGATTTCATATCATCATAGGAATAGGCCAATACATCTATATATTGATAAAGTAAACTAGCAAGCTTAAATCTCTCTTCAGGAGTGCAGCATTTCCCAATGTTTAACATTTTAGGATCTTGCTTGGTTCCCAAGTTTATTTGATCAAAATCTTGAGAGGAGTTTGAATCTGTTCGCTATTGTTTAATAAACTTGTCATGGTTATCAAACAACTTCTCTAGGGAAACCAGGCCTTTGGGAATCTTATTCCCCTTAAGCTGTAGGAAATCTTCACCTGTATTCATATTTGACTTAAGAGTTGCTTCACATTCTCGGAGTTCGCTACCTTCAAAATGTAGTTGTTCAAAACTATCTTTTTGCTCCAAGAAGGCAATGATTTGATCGTCATTGTTAAATACTTGCCAATGGCCGGCATTATCAAGTACACTTGGCCAAAAGACCAGTTTAATAGTGTATTTATCTCCCTTAAAGTCTGGGTGAGGAACTAAGAGAGTAGTAAAGACAGCCAATGCATCCGCCCGGTCATTGAATTCCCTTGGAATAGTGGAGATGTTGAAAGCGTCAAAGTTTTCAATTTGATCCCAGACCAGATTGTGATAGTGGCACAACCTTTCATTTTTTGTCTGATAGAGGTTCCTCACCTAGTAGACTACCAACTCAGCATCCCCTTTAGCATGGAGTTTCTTAATGCCTTTTTCTTTGGCAGCCTATAATCCAAGCAACAGGGATTCGTACTCAGTCATGTTGTTGGTATTGTTAAACTAAAATTTGTAGGACAAAGGAATAATGTCTCCCTGAGGAGATACGAACACAACCCCGACTCTTGAACCAATAGAAGAATAACTACCATCAAATTCTAAGGTCCATACCTCGTTAGACGTTGCTTTTTGTTTGAAAACTCCTTCGTTTGGGGAAAGAGGTTCTTCCATGCGTTCATTTTGATTTGTCAAATTTCTTGCTCTATTAGCTAAACATAATCTCAAGTTATCGCTTGTAAGAGTTTTATTAGGTGCCCCATGGATCCCGTCTGTAGATAGGAAGTAGTTGCCCATGCCTGAGGACTCAAACAAAATTTGAGCTTTCGGTGCCGACAATCGGGTAACTACATACCTTTCTTCTTTTTCAGGAAGTAACTTCTTCATGACACCTTGAATTGGGATTATTTCTTCTGACAAGTCCATACTTAGCTCACCTCTAACATCTTTGCAAAAATTTTGCCCAAATAGGATGCCGTAAGACGCTAGAACATTGGCCACTAAAACCATCATTTTTATCCACTTTTCTGGGAAAGCTGTGAAAGCAAATTGAGTGTCTTTTATCTGACCAAGAAGGAGAACTTACTTATTTTCTATAAAAAAACACCTCCTAAAAGTTTTGGTCAAAGTTAGGCCAAGAGAATCTGCCACCTTCACGGGCATGACATTATCTGAGGCTCAAGAGTCTATAATACAATTACTCAGTTTATAACCATTTATAAGTAGAGAAACATAGAAAGGTTCTATTTTCTTGGGGGTGACAGGAGGAGTTACAACGAGATTGTTTTGGATCAGTTTATCTTTAGGGGGATCATGAACGGTCTTCAATGAATCTTGTCCTACAAGGATGACTTTGTTTTTCACATATTCTGCTAACCTATCAAATTGTTCTGGGTTAGCCCTCAAATATTCAACCTTTGTCATTTTAATTTTAGTCTTTTTAGCATGATCAATTATATCAAATAATTGAAAAGAACTTGAGACAAAGGAAGAGGGTCCATCATCTAGAGTTTTAGTAGGTGTGGCACTAGTCTGAGCAATAGAAGTGGAAGGTATCATGTGGTTGGAGGTACTTACTTTTTTATGAATTCCCTGATCTTTTGATTGTGGAGGCAATGGAGTCCCTCATTTAGTGATGGAAACCGTTGGCTGGGGTTCTTCCTTTGCCTTTCTTTTGTCAGTCTGTGAAGCTGACTGATTTTGAGATCTAATGAAAATAGCGTAGGATCCATCCAAACCCTCCCCTTTACTTCCAGCTTCATCCTGGTAATCCAAGAAACTGATATTGGAGTCACCATCTAA
This sequence comes from Torreya grandis, assembly GCA_037957365.1. Taxonomy (NCBI): domain Eukaryota; kingdom Viridiplantae; phylum Streptophyta; class Pinopsida; order Cupressales; family Taxaceae; genus Torreya; species Torreya grandis. Next base: position 5,437,516 of record JARHVA010000340.1, read on the forward strand.
TTCTTCTTCCTGCTCATCGAAGAGATTGTCATCATCTTGTTGGTCCAACTGAGGTTGGAGCGAATAGTCGTGTTCAGCCTCTAGGTAACCGACCACAAAATTGGTAGGTGTTGCTTCAATGGCCAATTTCTCTAGAGGGGGAGGCAGGTGATTTGGTTGCCCTTGGTTTCAGGTAGCATTACCTTGATACTGCTGATTCTGGAATGTTCTCTTAGGCATATCTCAATAGATAGGGGCAAAAGTACCTTGGGCAATTTGCCTCTTCAAAGCTATTAGTTTATTTGTTAATTTCTGCACCATAAGATCTGTAGTGCCTATAGAAGAGCTTTCAGTAGATGAAGAGAATCTATTTTTACTAGGGTCTTTTCTGATTTTACCTACCAGAACAAGATCATCTTCAATCTCAGTAGTTAAATTTTGAGCCAATGCTAGATCCATAGGGCCAGCTCGCCTCAATAGGAAACTTACTTTAGAAAGCTGTGAGTTGATGAAAAAGCACTTGAGATTCTCTGGCATGGGCTGAGCCACAGTTGGAATTCAGTTCCTCAACTTGTTGAATTTAGCTATGAAATCCCTCATGGGTTCCTAGGATTCTTTTTTCATCTATGTTAACTGTGCTAACAAGGCATGTGCATCTTCAGTAAGTTTAAACCTAGCTTCGAATTTAGCTTTGAGCATATCCCAGTCAGTTACTGACTCAGCCTACAGGTGATAGAACCAATCTGTGATAGCTCCTTGCAGGGTTTCTACAAAAAGTCTCACTGTTACATCCTCAAATTCCACACCGATTACACTGCATGCTATGGAGAAAGCGGTAATATGCTCGTTGAGATGAACCTTTTCGTCACCAAAAAACTTAGGAATTTTTTTTCTAGAGCTACGAGGTAGTTCATGTAAGGGTGGAGTCAAATTAAGAGGACCAAATGAATTGCCCCATAGACCTTGAGCCATTATGATAGGATGATTAAATGGTGGGATAACAAACCTTAGTGGAGTATTTATAGGTAGGGCATGATTAACAATAGGAAAATAAGCTCTACTTTACGTCAGTGACCTGATAAGGTTAGGAGGAAAACTCCTAAACCATTGGAGGAAAGGTGATAGAGGAAAGAGATCAAAGTTGCTCTGCTGTGCCAACTCAAACACAGGGTCAAAAACACCCTTGGCTCTCTGGCTTCTTGTGTAGCATGGAGTTGCTAGATTTGAAAAATAGACCAAAACTGCTTCAAATTGAAGCTTGAGCCTTCAAAATGCATGTTCATAATCCCCAGCGGAGTCGCTAAAAACTATTGGGTGAATATTTTGTCGTCAACTAACTGATGACAAAATGGGTATATCAACCACAACATAGGGAGATTTATGCCATGAAAAGTGTGGGTTTACCAGATTTAAATGAGGTAAATCTCTCCTCTCATCAAGGGGAGGTTCCTTATAAATATTTATAAGCTGGATATATATATATATATATATATAAAATTAAGCAAAAAATAACACATGGGGTGGTATAATAGCATACACCTCTTTTTTTCTAGAGGTGATGTACAAGGAGCAAGAGAGAGAAATCTTGGTAGTGGGTCAATAACATCCCTCTTCTTTTAGGAATGGTATCCAACCTAGAGCAGGAAATCACGTGAAGTAAATAACAAAAGTTCACAAATAAACTTACGTAAGCACAAAGTCTTTTGTAGCCTCCTTCACCGATATAGAATAAACGTAATCGTAGAGTGAAATGAAGCACAAAGTCTTTGCCTGAAACTACAAAAGATAACTGAATCACAAAGATAAAATAGCTCAAAGTCTATCTTCTACTTTTTAGAAATGTTCTCAGATAATATTAACACACCCACTTTTCTTATTAAATCAGATAAACAAGATATTACCAGGAAAAAGGACATAAGAATTGTTTCCTAAATAACACAAATAATTTCAACACAAAGTCTGAAATAAACCTGCTTCTCATTCATTTAACAAAATATGATTTACAAGTTTGAGCACAAAGTCTCAAAAAGTGTTTCAATTTTGATAGAGTTTTTGCTCTCTATTATCCAAGATCCATTTACAAAAGAGGTCTCCACTATATATAGGGAGAAACTCTCAAAATTTAGAAAATAATAAAATACAAAAATATCTTAGTCAAAGATGACTCATCTTTGACTTTGAGATATTTTTCTAAACTTTTTACATGTAATTACATATTACATAATTGCATGCACTTTTCATAAGACAAAAGTGCATAAGGAAAGAAGAAGAGAGAAGGGAGAAAAATTTTAGTTCTTGCTACCAGACTTCTTCAGATGAGCATCGTACATAGTAATAGATTCTTGAATTTTTATACTGTCTGACACAACCATGTTCTTGGAGATGACTCTGGCTCTGATTAAAGCATCTTTCAATGCTGTGATGGACTTAGCATGACCAGTTAATCTGGATTTTAGATTGTCCAGAGTCAGCTGAGTATCCAAGATATTGTCGACAGAGGTCATTGAGAAGGCCTTTTCTTCAAAATTTCATTGAATCATCCCTTTAAAACCTTGGATCATTTCTTCAACTGAGAGAAATTGGTTATCTCTAAAAGTGAGGTTGCAAGATAGTTCTTCTAGTTTATTGAGTAGGCCTGTGTCGCTCTTCTCACTAGCATCCCTGGAAGCTTTGAGATCCTTAATTAAATCCTTGAGTACCTGGATCCTGAAGATCAGTGACTCCTTGATCTCAACATAAGAGTCCTTGCTGGAGATGACACCGATAGATATCAAGGTGCTTTTCTTCAGATCCTTCATCTCCCTCCATTTGCTAAGATATTTTTTGAACTATCAACCTCCTGAGAGATAAGAGAGACAAGGTCATCTAAATCTGCCCTCACCTTTTTCATTTTGTCCATCTTTTCAGCAACCTCTGTAAGCAAAGAAACTCCCTGAGTATGCATTTTTTCAACGTAGTCCTCCAGGACTTTCCCCTTTAAATAAGTCTTCTCTGCCTTTTGAATGACAGGGTCATCTACGGAGAAGGCCTCTGGAGTCACTGCTTCAGGGGGAAGAGTGAACCTCCTTATTACTGCCGTTAGCTATTTTGTCTTGGCCTTGTAATAATATTTTCTCCTTTTCTTGATCAAATTTCTAGACCATGATGTCTATAGCAGACTGAAGATCAGTTTTTGCACCTTCGTGAGTAACTTTGCCAAGTTCAACACGAGAGATGGAATAGCTGCTCATTTCAAAACCCTCAAGGGTTGTGTCTTATGGAGGCCTAGCTATTTCCAAAAAAAATTGTCCTTTTTCTTTAACTAATTTTGAGAGGATCCTTGGCCTTTTAGGAGCCTTAGCTTTCACCAACACTAATTTGCCAAAATCAAAGTCATCTAGAGAGATGGCTAACTTCTTTATTTTGGGTGTGAAAGCTGACATCCATGGTGGGAGAGAAGTACCTATCATAGCAATGGTTCCCTCAGCTGGCATTACTGTGGCAGCTTCTACACTGCTAGTGGTGACAGTTGTCGTAGTTGGAGTAATAGGGGAAACTGTACTAGCCATAGATTTTGGCTCTTGTGCAGAACTCTCTCCCAAATTGAAAGAAGGAGATGACAAACTAGGAATGGACCCAGAGGAGCGAGAAGTACCTTCAGAAGCACCCTAAGGATTGCTAAATATAACTCTAGAAGGAGAGGCTGCTCTAGAAGAAGGAATACTGATAGGAGAGAGAGGAGAAGGGGGTGCCATAGGAGACTGAGGCAGAGAAAGAGATACACTTTTGAGCGGTTATGCTCCTTCTTGGGAAGGTAGAGGCTCAATATTTTGCTGTTCTAAAAGCTGATCATCTGTCTCCATTGGTTGGGCTGCCTGTGCCTGAGAGCTCTATTCTGTAATTCCTTTAGCCACCGCTTCTAGCTCTTTAGTAGTTTTTTATTTTTTAGAAACAAAGATGATTCTAGGTTTGTGAGGCCTAGATGGGGAAATAACATCACCTTTGTTCTTAGTCCTATTTTCTGCTTTCTTCCTCATCTCTACTTGAAACTTAGCCTCGAATCCCGTGATAAATTCTTTCAGGTTGATCCCTTTGGCTGCTAACCAATCATTGGTGTTAGCTAATATTGGTTCAAATCTCTTCCTTAGAGAAGTTAGTTCTTTCTAGGACCATACTGTTGGAGGAAGAGGGGAGCCAACAATCTTTTTAGCCAGGTACTTGCTATTGATAATGCTCCCATCATGGGCCAGATTGGGGGGAATCTCTGCAAGCCCTAAATACTCAATTTATTTTAGGGTCAGCCTGCAATAGTCCATCTTCCTAATTTCTTCGGCTGTCCTTAGGTCTATCTAGATGTCCTTGATCATGGGCTCATGGAATTGATTCTTCCACCTGATCTTGTCCTTGACTCCCTTGTAGTCAAATTTGTCTCTTCTCATGAATTACTTCAAAGTGACCAGCTGCATCTCTATTTCCATGACTTTGGCTTTGGCTATTGTCGCAATAAAATACCTACTAATTTCGACTAGAAACTTGAAACCTGGCTTTTTCAACTCTATTTGCCTAGTATGCATGACAACTAGTTGTCAGCAAAGTTCCATTAGAACCAACTTGTCAGAAGGGAACCTAGGGAGCATATAGGGGTAGCCTTAGAAAAAGCCAACCCGAAGATAGCAAAAGGTGGGAAATTAGAGGAACATACACTCGTAGTTGTTGACGACTGTCCATGCTTCATCAGATACTCTCTTCTACTCAAGCTGAGGGTCGAAGAGGCATAAAAATATGGCAAAGAAAGCATCATTCACCCTTTTTAAATGGCAGGTTAAGCCTTAAAGTGTCAACTAGGGATAATATGAGTAGACCATGGTGGTCTTTCTATCCCCTTTGATTGTCAAACCCAGAAAAGTTTGCATTAAAGCAGCTATGTACACAACATATGAGGCCATATAGAACTTGGAAGAAGTCTGTACCTTGGTCAGCTACTCATGAAGGGCATTGTTGATCTGCTCACCCCAAAAGATGACCTGCTTACCCTAGAGGATGATCTTAATAAATGGGTACATCCACTCATGGAATTGTGAGGAAGATAGGAGGCCTCACACTCTGCTGAAAAGGGTGATCAAGTCACCAACTTTTTTAATAAAATCACTCCTCAAGAAGTTTTGTGGCCATCTGAATAGACTGGACTTGGGCATCTTCAACCACCTGTTATTCATCACCTTTTTTTGCCCTCTTAGGGTCTTTATCATACTCCTTTTAGGCTTCTATGAAGTCGATCTTTAACACTTCAGTAGCGGGAGGGCACATGAAGACTTTGTCGATGAATTTGGGATCCAGCCAAATTATCACATTATCATTAGCATTTGAGACTAACCTTGTCTCTTTGTTGTAGAAGCGGGCACATTGGAGGACGAACTCTGCATGATGTGTTGCCACTGGGAAAGTGGCAACCAAGTGGATGTTTCTTTCAATGATCCTCTTTATTTCAGAGCTTGGGTTTGTCGCCTTCATTTGAGCTACAAACTCAGCCATATCTACGTGGCCAATTTCGGTGTCCCAAATGTCATTGACATTAGAGGTAACTGAAGTGATCGAGAAGATGCCCTGGTACTTGTACTTCATCATCTTTACCTTTTTGGGAGATGTCTCTAACATTAGAACTGGTCTCGATCGGATGGGTGTTGATGAGCAAGAGCCTTCAAAAAGAACTGTAGTCATGATCACATAATTAGGGGAGAGTGGATGAATTAGGGAATCTGTATTTTAAGTGATCATGACCAAGGAAGGGTAATAAAAAAGGTTGGGTCAAAAATTGGGGAAAAAAATGAGGAGGGAAGGGAAAGAAAAGGAAAGATGAAAAATCCTCTAGAGTTAGAAAAATCTAGAGGAATGCATGGGCGGTGAAAATTGCCGCCCATGCAGAAGGAATTGACAGATTGTAAGGGTGGTAAAATTTGCTACCCATGTAGGATCAGCCTACACAGGTAATGAAATTTATTGCCTCTGCAAGTTGGGGAAAGAAAAGTAGGGGCAGCAAAATTCACCGCCCTACACATTGGGCATGCATCGGTGGCAAAATTTGCCACCGATGCAAGTCTTTAGTCGGGGGATGCGTGGGCGGTGAATTTCGCTGCTCGAGCATGCAAAGCTTACGTGGGCGGCAATATTCACCGCCTACATAGGTAAAAGGCTTGGGGGCCAAGAGGCATGGGTGGGGAAAATCGCTACCCATGTGGGTTTTTGGTTAAAAACTATGGGCAGAGGGGAGGGGTGGTGAAAATTGCCACCCCAACACAGGAAGAAAGATGGGAAGGTGAGAGATGATGAAAAATGCCACCCTCCCAGGAGCAGGCTAACCGGTCAAAACAACAACAAAAATCAAACCCCAACAACGACAAAAGCACATTAACAAAGCAAAGAATAGGAAAAGAAAGGAAACAAATGATAAAAACAAGACCTACCTCAAAAACCACATGCACGACAAGCCCAAATCCAATAAAACACACTTTCACCCATTCGTTGGATCATCCAAAGGCAGAGGATAGGAGGAGAGGAGGTAAAATGAAAATAAATGAGCTCCAAATCAAGTTATATGGGGTGAAAATGCCCTTAACCACCTGCCTCATGTGGTAATAAATGTCGCATATAGAAACTGAGGCATGTATGGGAAGCAAAATTTGTCGCCCTTGCATGTTTGGGTCAGTTCAAATGCAAGGGCAGCAATTTTTTCTACCCTTGTAGGCAAAAATGCAGGGGCAACAATTTTTGCCGCCTGTGCACAAAAATGAAAGAAAAGACATCAACTTTGAAAGAGGCAGTTGGGGGGTTTCTTGGTCGCAACGAGATCGTAACTACTCTCACATTTTTGGGCCAAGATGAGAACGAATTAAAAACCCATCTCAAAAACAAACTTAGAGAGATGAAAGACAAAATGGACAAGTTTCATAGGGGGTTGTTCCCAAAAATGGGCTAAGCTGATTTTGGAAACAACAAGAAGATCATCAAGGATCTCATGAATCGGTTAGAAAGTGTCAATACAAAGTTTAGATCAAAATAAGTTGAGTATGATCAATTGAATGCAGAGCTAGATTATTTGATGTTTGAGAATGAGAATCTTATAGATAAGATGAGCAAGTTTGAGAAAAAACATGAGAATCCAAAACAAGTTAAAAGCACCAACATAAAATTCAACATGAAGAGACCAATCATGTAGCCCAATGCAATGAGGTATTCCAATTATTTTAATGGGTATTATTTTAATTACCATATCTTTTGTTATAGAGCACGTGATTATAGAATGGTCTTAAGGGATGAGTTATCATGGGACAATGGGAGAAGGAGTGATCAATCAATAGGACTTAACAAGGTATATAGAGCTTCTAGAGTGTATGAGAAGGGTCAAACATTGGTGTGGAAGCCAAAGAAAGTTAGGACTAATCATATTGAGCCTAAAAGTCAAGATGGATTATTTAATAAGGAGGAACATAAGACTAAATATGAATATCTGATAGCTCATACTACCTTTCACATTCAAGATGAAGGCATGAAATGGTATATAGATAGTCATTTATCAATACACATGATATGAGATAAAAAAAGTTCATCTCATTGAATAAAAATGTTGCAGGAATAGTGAGATTTGGAGATAACACAACTACTAATATATTTAGCAAGGATGTATTAGGTTTGGATAGTGGAAAGACCAAGATGAAAAATGTGTTATATGTTGAAGGTTTGAAACATAACATGATTAGTGTAAGTCAAATGTGCAACCAAGGACACACACTAACCTTTCATGATAGAGGTGTGAGATAAGGAGAGCCAAATCAGGAAGGCTAATTACCAATGCTAAGAGGAATAAAAATAATTTATATGTCTTGAATGAGATCAAGAAGGATAAATGATTTATGATAAAGAAGGATGAAATTTGGCTATGGAATAGAAGGTTAGGTCACCTAAACTTTGATAATCTGGTTAAGATAAGCACTAAGAAGTTTATGAAGAACATACCTAAGATCACTAAATCTATAAACATATGTATCAAGGCATGTCAACATGGTAAACAAACTAGAAGCAGGTTCTAGTCCAAGGATTACTCTACTACAAGACCCTTGGAGTTAATACACATTGATTTTTTTGGGCCTACAATAATCCAAAGCATTCAATGAGATAACTACTTCATGTTAGTCATTTATGACTACAAAAGAATGACTTGGGTAGCATTTTTGAAAGAAAAGTTAGAAGCTCTTGATAAATTCAAGGCATTCAAGGCCCTTATTGAGAATGAGAATAATGGGAAGATCAAGTGCCTAATATTTGACAGAGGAGGTGAGTTTTATTGTAATGAGTTTGATGACTTTTGTGAGGTCTATGGGATAAGGAGATAGTTCTTAGCAACTAGGAAACCTCATCAAAATGGGGTAATGGAAAGAAATAATATGACAATCCAAGAGATGGCAAGAACTATTTTAAATGAGTCTAACTTATTTGATGAGTACTAGAGATAGGCAGTAAGTATTTTAGTCTACATCTTGAATAGAAAACAAATAAGGACTAATGAAAATAAGACCCCTTATGAACTGTGAAAAGAAAGAATTGCTAATGTGAAACACTTTAGAGTGTTTGAAAGTAAATGTTTCATCAAAAGAGATGAGGAAGACTTAGGTAGGTTTGATTCTAGGTATAATGAAGGTATATTCTTACGGTATTTGTCAATAATCTCAGCCTATAGATGATATAATAAGAGGTTGCATAAGATAATAGAAAACACCAATATGAATATTGATGAAATAAGGAAATCACACTATAGTCAAAGGATATATCTGAGAATATATATTTCAATAATGAAGAGGAACCAATAGAGGTTAATTAATAATCATAAGAATTTGAGGAGAGACAAGACTCAAAAGGCCCCTCAAGATAGATTCAAAGAGATCATCCTAAATCTCAAATCATTGGCAATAAGGATGTAGGTATGCAAACAAGGATAAGACTGGTAAGTAATCTAAATCATGATAATGTTGTTTTATTTCCTAACATTAAACCTAAGAACCTTATAGAATAAATCAAAGTCAAATTTTGGATAGATGATATAAATGAAAAGTTAGACCAAATAGATAAGCATGAGACTTGGGAACTAGTTCCTAAGCCTAAATACAAGAATGTGATTGGAAAAAAATGGGTGTTTAGAAACAGGTTGAATGAAGATGGAGAAGTCAATAGGAACAAAGCTAGATTGGTATGTACGGGATATGCACAAGTTGAAGGGGTAGACTTTGAGGAGACCTTTATACCAATATCAAGATAGGAGGCCATTAGATTATTTATATCATATGTAGGATTCAAAGGATTCAAGGTATAATACCAAATGGATGTCAAATGTACCTTTTTGAATGGGAATTTGGAAGAGAAAGTGTACATAGAGAAACCTGAGGGGTTCTCACCATCAGGTGACAAGGAAAAGTTTATATATTGAAAAAGGCTCTTTATGGTCTAAAAAAAGATCCTAAATATTGGTATACCAGGTTAGATAGGTATCTGTTGGATCAAGGATTCAAAAGAGGAGTTACAAATAGTAGTATGTACATAAAGACAAAATATGACCATCAATTGATAGTAGTTGTCTATGTGGATGACATCATCTTTGGTGGAAACAATGAGAACATGACCAAGGATTTTGGAAAGGTGATGAAGAAAGAATTTGAGATGTCCATGCTAGGAAAACTATCATTCTTTCTTGGATTACAAATCACTCAATTTGAAAAATGTATATTCATCTCACAATCCAAGTATATAAGAGAGATGTTGAGGAAGTTTGAGATGGAAGATTGCAAGGCAGTTAGTAAACCTATGATCATAGGGTGTAAGTTGAGAAAGGAAGATGAGTCTTCAAAGGTTAATCAAACATTATATAGAATAATGATTAGAAGTCTGCTATACACCACTGCCTCTAGACTTGACATCATATAAGCAATAGGTCTTGTGGGAAGGTTTTAAGTAGATTCAAAGGAAAATCACATGCAAGTAGTCAAAATGATACTTTGGTATCTCAATGGGACTATGGAGTTTGGGTTGTGGTATCCAAGGATAAAGGATTTTAATTTGATAACCTATACAAATGTAGACTAGGAAAAAGTCTAGATGATAGGAAATGTACCAATGGAGGAGTTTTCTTCTTAGGTAGGTGCCTAGTTTCATGGATAAGAAAAAATTAACCATCAATAGCATTATCCACTTATGAAGTTAAGTATATTACAACATCTTCATGTTTCACTCAATTCCTATGGATAAGATAGACCTTAAAAGACTATAAGGTGGAGTATTATGGTCCTAACCCTATCTATTGTGAAAATATAAGTGTTATAAGCATCTCAAAGAAACCTATCATGAAATCAAGGACTAAGCACATTCCCATCAGGTATAATTTTATAAGAGATAAGGTAACTAAACAAAGTGTTAGAATTGAATATATTTATACATAGGATTAGATTGTAGAAATTTTTACCAAACCACTTCCAAAGGCAACATTTGAACACTGAAGATAGGAATTAGGTGTAATTCCTACTCCTATAAATCATTGAGGAAGTCAAGTACTTAGGGGGAGTTAATCAAGTGGTTCATTCGCTCCAAGAGTAGGTGACTAGTTCCAATAAGGTATACATGGAGATAAGGGGAACATATTTTTATTATGGATCATAAACTCATAGTCATGTGTGTTGAGTGTTTTTGTTGCAAGAAGTGTGATCTAAGAAGTTGTAGACAACACTTTATCATTTATGTCAAAGGGGGAGAAAGTTCAAAATGAGGAAGAAGTTGCTTGTTGAGAGGAGTTTCTAAGAGTGGTTGCCATCAATGAAAAAGAGAGATTATTGAGTATTGTCATTGATGTCAAAGGTGCATCTTGTATAAGGTTGATGTCATTTAAGAGTGTGCCTAGTTGTCAGTGTGTTGATGTGACAAGGGGTTTGATGGATTATTTTCATTGAAAGATGTCATGAAAGAAAATTTGAAGGTAAAAGAGAAAGTTTGAAGGCAACTAGTGCTTTATGGTTGCATGAAGATATAGGTCATTGATGCCAAGTTATATATGAATCCTATTCATGACATGAAGAGGTATATGTAGGTATCATGGTGAATTAAGTGAGCTCAGAAAAGTGATAAGTTGTTTGGAGGTCTCTTGAGTGATAAGAATGAAGGGTTCTCAACTTGAGAAGGATTTTCTTGTGATCACTAGGTTTTTAGACCTTTAGGATGGGAACCTAAGTAGTTCATGGTATATGGGTAAGGGTTCTAGCTTAAAATTATAGGAATTAGTTTTTGGATTGAGGGTTTATGCATTAGGAACAATTATTAAGAGTTGAAACTAGTTTAAACCCTCTTAGAACCCTAATAAGGACTCAATGTTAAATATGTTGATCAAAAGTGCCCATAATGGATTGTTATACTTAGGTAAGCTATCATATATTATATTGGACTCTCCCAGGTACCTCTAGTTGGTATTGGTTAGAGAGAGGACAGATAAAACATTGAGTTATAGGCTTATTTTTGAAGAAGTTATTATAGAAGTCAAAAGTTGCATTGGACATAATAGTAAAATGGATGGATGAAGAAGTTACATACTCTTTTTTCATGTACATGAAGTTTTTTTATAGGTTATAGTCTTCAAGTGTGCTAAATCAGTCATCCAAGTTAGCCAGTCATTAACAAGGCTAATGGTGTAAATAATGGAAAACCTAGGTAATAGTGAGAAGATGAATTGGAATGTGTTTTCATGATAGAATGATGAAAACAAGTGTATAAATATGTTTTTTTATGAATTTTAATAAATTTTAATGTTATGTAGAAGCTTTTGAGTTTAGTAAATATGGTGAAAAAGTTTCTTACAAGTTGACATGTCTGGTTTAGATAAGATAATGAGATATAAGGTCATGAGATTGGTCTGCAAGATGAATATTTGAAATTTTACCATATGATATTTATATCTTAGAATTTTATAATTATATCATTGGATAATCTACATGCATCTAAAGTCATTTAAAATATCTATACATGTGTTGGAGGTCTAAGTCATCATGACTGTGTTTTGAGGTAATCTGGCAGTTCTGAGTGAGTAAGTTTCAAAGGTGTTCTTAAATATTTATCTTCTAAGTGGAAGTGCCTAATGAATTTGGTGATGAACCTGAGGTCACTTATACTTTGTATATATACTTGATCACATTTGAGTTTCTTAATTATGTTTTAGATTTATTCTTGCTAGATAGTTTTTTGAGGCACATATGCCTAAAGGGTAATTTGTGCTAAAGAAGTTTTCAAGGTATGAATTAAGAATGAAGATATAAACAAGCATGGAGGAGGTCAAAATATTTCATTGAATAATTGGTTGAATTCTTTTAATTTTTTTGAGAAATCCATCTGGGCCCAAGAGAATAAAGTTTTGGCATTAAGAGATAGACCTAATGCAATTAGGTCTCTATGAGACGTAAAAGAAAAATGAGGCCTAATTGAGTCATAACAGATGGAAATGGACTCAAAGATAATTTTATTCATGTCCAAAATATGTCATAAGGCCTATTATATGGAAACCCTAAGAGTTTAAGGGTTTATGTCTGATTAAGTGTTATATGAATAATGAATGGTATATATACAAGGCAATTTAGGCTTATTTATGTAAGCTTACAGGAAACAAATGATTTTTTTTTTTGAAGAATAGAAGGAGGTATTCTATAACATCATATGGGTGTAGATAAATTTTCATGAAGATATAAAAAGACTTTTTTGTATGAAAAACAAGGTCATATGATCTAATCAATCTTAAAGAGACCTAGTTGAGCGAAAAAGCCTAGAAGGTAGCTTAAGAGGGTTAAAGAGTGTGAAAAGATAAATAAGGTCGCCATCATTTATTTTATGAGAAAAAAGGTGTTCTAAAGGTGATCAAATAAATTATGTGGATGAGTTGGTGTTGATTCATCTAGGGGGTTGGTGCCTCCTTGCAAGTGGGTGCTTGCTAAAGCCTAGTTAATTGGGTGCTTAATTGGGGTTGGTGCTCCATGTGGATTTGGTGCTTCACTATTTTTTAAAAAAAATTTATAAGACTTTAGTACATTTGTATATATCAGTGTGTTTTATTCCCCTTGAGTGTTTCCCACATATGTGATGTGTTCTTATATTTCATGTTCATATGTATGGTTATTTATGTTTTGATTGATCTATATGTTTGCATGAATCGATCATGAATGTTAAATGGAATTGAATGAATGTTTTGAATAATAATTCAACCCCCTCTTAGTCATTGTGATTCCAATAACACACTACCCATACCTTTAATCCAAACCTCTTACAACATCTCATCTACCTATCTACTAGACCCAACACTCCACCCTCTCAAAATAATATCAACCAAGAACAAGAAGAAGATAATCTTGTGGATCATGAACAAGAACTTGATGAAGAACAAGAACCCCAAAAAAATAATCATGGTGAGGTTGATATGGGAATAAATACCTTTGAGAATCATTTAAACTAATTAACCTAGTCAATTAGTTCCCTTGCCTCTCAATTTTTTGTTCAAAACTAAATACCCACTTCACCAAGGTAACATACTAGAAATACCAATCTTGATCACTCAAGACCTAGAATAATCCAAGGTCAATCCTCCAATCCCCTAATGGACCCATCATTCACTCAAGAGTGGAGGATGATGAAATATACTCTTTAATATATTCATCCTTGCACCTAAGTAATGAGATATAAATATGAAGACTTTTGCACATCTCCCTTGGACATGACTATCTTGAAAGTACCTTTCCCAACACACTTAAAGATTCAAAAATTTGAAAAATATAAAGGGAAAGGGGATTAACAATACCACATTTAATAATTCCATGTAGCATGTCATGAGGTTTCCTATGATGATGCTTACCTTCTCAGACTCTTCCCTAAAATTATCGTGGGCTTGCACTAGAATGGTTTATGCATCTACCTAAAGGGTCCATATCTAGATTTGGGGAGTTTATAGAAAATTTTGTGCAACACTTATCCTTCAAAATTGAACATGACATATACATTATATATATTTATAATACTAATAAAAAAAATGGGGAGAGTTTAGCCTCATTCTTAAAATATTGGAGAAGCCTTGCTAGTCAATTTCATTGCACAATTCCTGAGAAGTAGTTAGACAAAATATTCATTGACAATCTCAATGCTAAATTGAAATATCAACTAAATCTATAGTGTGCTAAGTCTTCTAATGAAACATAGAAAAGGGGATTTAAATTGAAAAGGCACTCTTTGAGAAGGGGATAATTAATCTATATACCCGAAATAAATAGAGTCAGAATCAAGATAATACTTTTTCAAGTAAGCCTAAGCTCTTCAAGAAGAATAAAATATCATAGGGGATGGTGTAATAGATTTTAAACATGTGTAGATAGTGCATAAATCTTCCCCTACTAACAAATAGAAAAATGTCTCCACTATAAGGTTACCAAGGGGAAAAACAAAGCCTCGAATGAGAAAGAGGCCTCTAACTAGTCTTGGTGTACCCACATAAATGGTCCTACAACAATTAATCATTGCTAATATGATTACTCTCCTTAAAATATGACCATTTGAATATAGTAAACCATGACCATATTGGTATCACAGATGAATTTTGATAATATCATAGTGTCAAAGGATATGATACCGAGAAATGCATGCACTTAAGACACTACATCCAAGATTTAATTGAGAAAGGAGATATAAAAGTAGAAAGGGAGAGTCCAATCAGTCAATCTAAGAATAAATAATTGGGAATATATCAAGACCCCTTACCTAAGCATGGTCAGAGGTAAAATAAACCACTTAAGGATCAAGGTCAAGCCTCCACTTCCAATAGAACCAACTATCATTCCATTATATACAATTATATCAATACCATTAAAATCTGAGGTTCCCAAGAGCCCACATAGCCACCATCCACCATCCTTAAAATTAATAAGGAAACAACTGACTATGTTGTAACTACATGGCATGGTAAGATTATAGTTTTTGGAGCAGCTTCAAAAGACCAATCCACATCCATAGCTCCAAGAGTCAATATATCTAAAAATGTCTTGATCCTTTAAAACAAACCATATGACATATTCCAACAGCTTGAGAAGACTCTGGCTCAAATCTCTCTCATGGATCTTCTTAAGATGTCATCAGTACATCAAGAGATTCTCAATCTAGTCCTAAATGAAATAAAAATCCCTATAGATATTGATACAAGCCAATTTCAAGATTTTGTGGGTCATTTATGCCTTCCTAATAGATTAATTTTAGTGTACATGATATGCCACCTATAGGTTCTCACCATAACTATCTATTGTTCATTAAAATTTCCATTTCTAATCATAAGATCACATGGGTACTCATAGATGGGGGTTCACTTTAAATTTTTACAATTTTGACTTTCTCAAGAAGTTGGAATACTTTGAGTCTTCATTAGGGCCTAATTTAATAATGATCAAATTATATGATGATAATGAAAGGCCACATGTAGGCAATATTTATCTTCCTATAGCTATGGGACCCATAGTCCACCAGACTCTAATCCATGCAGTGGATGTTGATCTCCCATATAATTTACTTTTAAGACACCCCTAGATTCACAAAATGAGATCATTTCCCTCTACCCTCCATCAATGCTTAAAATTACCTCATTTAGGAATGGAGGTTACCATCCCAAGGGAAATATAACACTTTCATAGATATCAAATGGAATGATCTCATCTACTTGTTATTGTCCTGGCACTTATAGTTCCACTCATAATCCCAAAGATATGAAGTATGTCCACCTTGATGATCTAACACTTGATTTAAATGAATCCTAAGACATCACTCATCTTAAGATCACTTCTAAGGGTTATGGAAAGTATGAATACAAAACCCTTTGTGTTGGAAACTTACCACTATCACCATGCAACTAGGGTCCCCGATCATAAAGAAAGATAAACCCATACTTTATTAGTTTGGTTTCATGACCTTTACTAGTGAAAGAATGTTATCAGATGAATATTTTGATGAACTAGATCATTCATTACTTATTCTTGAAGATGAGGCCTTATAATTTCATAAATAGAGGTACCCCTAGCTTCAAAATATGAATTATAATGGAAAAGGACTAGGAATATATAAACAAGGCAAGATTCAACCTACATGGGTTCAATAACATCCAAAATGTCTTGGATTAGGGTACAAACCTCTAGGAATTTACCTAAGCACTATTATCTTAGACTCTTCTTCTATTCTTGAGGAGTCTACTTCTAATGAAGAATTTGAAACAAGTTCTATCTATAGTCTTTATGAGGACTTGGATACTACTAATCTCTTCCCTGACACCATAATCTCCACTATCAATATCTCCCTCCATTATCCCACACTCATAAACTGGGATCAGAAGAATGATCCTTACTTTGATAAATTATAGAGATGAAGCCATTATTGAATATCTGGGAGTAAGAGATTTTATACCTTTAAGAGACCATAAGAAAGGGTTTTCTATAAATCTAAATGAGTCTTCATATTTTGGAGAGCAATAAATATCTCTAAATTAGATCAAATAAGAGGAATATAAAGATGAAGATCCCTCTCCAAATATGTAAGACATCTAATCCACTCCTGATGAGCCATAATCCTATCCAAAATTAGATATGTAACTCCCATAATAATTTGCTTCAAGAATAGAAGAATTATCATCATCCCTAACATATCTAAAGGACTAGTCACCTTACCTCATTGAGGAGGTTATTGAACTAAATATTAGAACAAATGAAAGTCCTAAAATGATCAAATTGGGGGAAATTCTTACATTCAAAGTGCAATAAATCCTTATTGAGCTTCTCAAAGAATATATAGATTTATTCACATGGAGATATTTTGATATGTTGGGGCTAGACCTTGTTAGTGCATCATTTAATGGTACATCTAAAATCAAAACCAATTAAATAGAAACTTTGTAAAATGCACCCTAAAGTGGCTTTCTTGGCCAAAGAGGAGTTACAAAAATTCTTGTAAGCTTGATTTATCCATTTAATTGACTATTTTGAGTGAATATCTAATATTGTCCTCATGGCCAAACCACAAGGAGGAATAAAAATCTATACTGACTTTTGGGACATAAATAAAGCATGTCCCAAATATAACTTTCCCTTACCTAACATAGAAATGATCATGGACTTTACTATAGGCTATGAGATACTATCCCTCATAGATAGTTTTTTGGATATAATAAAATTAAAGTTGCTCTCAAATATCAACATAAGATTGCATTTATTACTCCATGGGGGACCTTCTGTTACCAAGTGATGCCTTTTGGTCTTAAATATATGGGAGATACTTACCAAAGGGATATGATAATAATATTCCATGGCATTATATAAAATTATGTGGATGATATACTAGGAAAGTCTAAACTCCAATCCGAACATCCTATGGTCTTAAGGAATATATTTGAGAGGCTCATAAACTATAAGGTTAGAATGAACCCTAAGAAATGTGTGTTTGGAGTCACCTTGGTTAAACTATTTGGGTTCATAGTCTCCAAAAGAGGCATTGAGGTAGATCCTACAAAATTAAAAACTATTATATAAATTCTTCTTCCCAAGAACCTGAAGCAGTTATGAAGCCTTCAAAGGAAACTACATGTTATTTATCGATTTATTAGATAAGTGTCATCCCTTCACCTATCTCTTAAATAAAGGAGCTCATTTCAATTAGAAATTGGAATGTCAATAGGCTTTTGATAATCTAATGTAATAACTAGTTAAGCCTCTAGTTTTATCACAACCCATCTCAGGAGGGTTGTTACTATTATATATCTCTGCAACATCATGTACTATAGGGGCCTTACTAGCTCAACATAAAGATTAAGGTAAAGAATGATCAATTTATTATCTAAGAATCACCTTAATCTCATATGAGCTTAACTACATCCTATTGAAAAAGCTTGCTTATCCATAGTCTTCACCTTCAAGAAACTTAGGCATTATATGATGAACAATCAAGTCAAGCTTATAGATAAGGTTGATTAACTCAAGTACATGATATCTAAATCAACTTTAACTGGTAGAATGGCTAAATGGATTATGTTATTAAGTGAATTTTATATATAATATGTAATTAAAAAGTCCATTAAAGGAAAATATACTATGGATCAACTTGTAGCAACACCTATCATAGACACTAAGCCTTTAATCCCATCCTTTACAGATGAGTCTATATTGTCTACTGAAGAATCAAGCCACTGGAAGTTATATTTTGATGGATCTTTCACCACACATGGGTTAGGAGAAGGAATCCTTATGGTAACCCCATAAGGTGACCTAATCCCTAAAGCCTTTTAAATTACTTTCACATGTAAAAATAATATTGTTGAGTATGAGGCATTAATTTTTGAACTACAACATTCCATCCAATGGAATATCCAACATCTTCAAGTATTTGGTAATTCTCAATTGATTATAAAATAGGTAAACAAATAGTTTTAGATAAAATATGAGAAACTGCTTCCCTATAAACATCTATTAGACTAATTGAAGCAAAAGTTTTAGTCAATAACATTTGAACAAGTTCCTAGGGGAAGTAATAAAGTCACCAACTCAATGGTCACTATTGGTTCCTTAATATATATTCTAAAAGATGTACTTAAAGGCCATTTTCTAATTAAACAATAATTATTATTGGTTCATCAATTAATGGCTCATTATCAAATTTATGTTATACCTTATCCCATTCTACCCTGGTATCATGACATTCACACTTAACTCCACCAAACCTCAATCACCACCTATATAAAATCTTCATTCATTACACATCCCATTATACAATCCTTGGTAGCAAGCTCTATTGACAAGGATATTATAGGACCTATTTGAGATGCCTAACATCATAGGAGGCTACTTTTAAAACCAAAGAGGTCTATGATGGTATATGTGGTGATCATGTTAGTGGGATGGCCCTGACCAATAAATTACTCTAGACTGGATATTATTGGCACATAATGGATCATGATGCCTAAAAGTATGTGCAAAAATGTGTAGCTTGTCAAAATCATGGTAATCTAATTCATGCCCTCACATAAGAGTTACAACCTATAATGACTCATGGCCATTTTTCATATGGGGACTAGACTTAATTGGAAAGATCAATCCTACATCATTTGATAGACATACATTTATAACTACATATACAAAGTATTTTACCAAATGGGTTGAAGTAATTCCACTAATCTATACCACAAGTTTCTAACTATCAAAATTCATTTTGAATCATATTATTTACCACTTTGGAATCCTAGCCAAAATTATATCAGACAATGACAATTCTTTTGAAAATCAAGAAGTCAAAGACTTGTGTAATCATTATCACATTGAGCAACATTAACCCAAACCCTAATATCCCCAAGGCAAAGGACAAGTAGAAGAAACTAATTAAACACTTCTCAAAATTCTTAAGAAATTGGAATTTATAATTATATCCCACTCTTTGATCTTACAAAACTAGTGTCAAAATACCTATTGGGGCCACTCCATCTTCTCTAAACTATAGCATAGAATCAATCTTGCTTGTTGAATTTTAATTCCCCTCCTTACGAATTTCTTTATGGGGCATGATTATTGATCATAATTCTATATAATAATAGCTACAAAAGACTAAGTTATTAAATGAAAAATGTTAAAATTCTTTGGATCATGTTAGGACATACCATAATAAGATCAAGGGCCAATATCAAAAGATGATCCAACCTTGAGATTTTGAATTAGTGACCTATTCCTAAAGGAGAATAAAAAAACACCAATGTAGAATGAGAAAAGAAAGGAAAATTTGAAGAAAATTAGATTGGGACTTATTGACTTTCTAAGTCACCAATAGGATGCATAGAGTTCACAAGAATCTTACAGAAGGTTCATGAACCTGTGAAGTGTCGACATCTTTAAATCAAGTCATGCAAAGATGCCTCCCAACCATATTTATGCCTAGATTAGTTAGCATAGATATGTGCATCAAATAAGTGTTGATCCATGCCCACTAAGCATTCTTGATGTGCATCTCACATAGGAATCTTCCATCTCACAAGCTAAATTGGCATGCATATTTAAGGATATAAAGCCCTAGTCTTTATAGAATGTATGTATAAGTGTGCATGAAGTAGTTCCAAATTGTAATAAGTGCAGCTACGATCTTAAATATTCATGCACATTCCTATTCAAAAAGGTCCCTATACCTTCAAGATGAAGTCTCACACTGAATCACATAGTTTCAATTCTATGATCTCATACATCATAGATTGTGATTTATGGTACACATATACTACTTATCAAACTGACATGGATCCTAGGTGTAAAGTAATGACATGTTATTTCAAAGGAGGCCCATGTAATGATTGAGAAGTGGTAACAAGGAATAAAGAGTTAGTTGGAAAAGCCATTGAACAACATTCAAGGCCTTATAAAAACTAATAAATGTAGAAGTGATGGTTAGACATCAAAACATGATCACCTACCACCCCTTTAAATTTTCAAAGAATCTTCCAATCTCATATGCACATGTGGATCTAGAGGAATCCTCCCATAAAATCTTAGATATAAATCACTAGACATAATTCAAGAAGTATGGGAACAACACCGTAATAGAATTAAAAATTGTATCTACCACCCTAAGTGGTGCATTAATTGTAAAATGGATTAGTCTCTTATAAGAGCCTTGTATTCATTATAAAAGGGTCAACATTTTTTAGGCAACCTCACACTACCAAAATTATCCCTCCAGGATTACTTTTGTTGGCTAAACCTTGCATGCTAATGAGAATTAATTTCACATCCCTCTATTTTTCTTACACTCTATGTGATATTTATGTTTGTTGATCCTTATCTATGGGTAATGTTTACCCCTCTCATTATTGTACATTCTTAACACCTCTATGTGGTACTCAAGACTCATATGCATGTCATATCCTATGCACATTCAGGTCTATGTAGACATTGTCTATGGATCATTTGTCATCCCTCTTAGTATTTCACCACATTCCCATGCCTCTATGAAAAATAGTTATGCAATTAAAGTATCTTTTGTAGAGTTTATGTGATAATGTCTTATTTCCAAATATTTGTAGTGTGTTCATGGTAGTAGGAGTGCTCACTCTATTCTTGGTGTATCACCTTTTTATTTTCCATCACTCTCTTACCTTCTCCCTCCCTTTTCTCATAAAAAAACTTAGGTTTAGATTAGTGGTAGATTTACCTTTTTGTTCTTTAGGTCTTTATGTTGGTCTTAAACTAAGTGCACTCAGAATAAAAGGAATCTAACCCAATTTGGAGGCTCATCCAAAAGAGTGCAAGGGTCCCATGCCTTAGGGATGTTCCCATCATTATGATGAGACAACCAATGTTTCATGTATGTAGGCAAGCAATAACACTTCCATGCCCAAGATGAACACTTTTGTGCCCTACACAAGGCATTCATGCTTTGGTCCCTACTATTAAACCTCCCACATCACAAACCATCCATGGGTGCACATTTTGAATAATAATATTTTTTAGCATGCCAGGTGGGACTAGTTTGAAGAAAATCTAAGGAATTAGTGTTACCCTTAGCTAACAATTATTTTAGACAATTAGTAAGAACACCTAATGACTCCAAGCATTTCTAATTTATAAATATCATCCCCTTATATACATTCTAAGACAAACAAGATCATATACGAAAGGTATTGATTTCCATTTCATTAAGCTTTCAATGCCTTCTATAAGGAGAAGAGTAATAGCATATTAATACCCTCTTAGAAGGAGTGGTTCAAGGCAGTCATCCCCCAGAACTCAGTCTACACCTCCATTCAGAAAGATTCCCTACACTTAGAGGGAGGCTATCCCCTATCCCATTCATGGATGTTTCAAGGAATTAGTTATTTGTGCCTTTCAATATAGGTAGTCCTTTAATTTTTCCCAAATATGATTAAATTCCATTCATAGCCATCCAAAGTTTATCCTACTTTACTAGCAAGAATGTAACTTACCCTATGGAGCATATCTAGGATATTGTGAATATCTACTTAGTGTACCATGTTATTGAAGATGATGTCATAGTCAAGCTACTTGCCTCTTCCAATAAAGGAAAAACACTTCAATGGTACCAAAGCTTCATACTAAATTCTAATCATAATTGTGATGAACTCGGGAATAACTATGCAAGTAATTTGAGGATGGAGCGACCACTTGTCCCTAATAGAGTAGCTCACAACTATAAAATGAGCCCCACATGAGATTATGGTTGATTTGAACTTTAGATTTTAGAGAGTCTAGGATAGGATCCCACCCTTGTGTAAACCATCTCCAAATACTACATTTTTATATTTTCTAAAAGATCTTAATAGTGATATAATTATGATGATTCAATCTATAGAAGGTACAATATTAATCAATGCCTATGAAGTCATTGTATGCATAGAAAATTATTTGATCCACGTAGGGAAAATTATGCTCAGACCCCCCATCCCTCTATATATAGATCCTCCTCCTAGCCAAACAACTATGTAGCCTATGTTAGCACTTATCCCCACCATAGTGAATCCACCAAATTCATATGTTATTTCCCATAATAAATTATATGAGGTTAAAATTTTATTGTAAATCTTTGGAAATGAAATTGTAGCCCTCAAAAAGTAGCAAGTGTAGTATCCTAGGCCACATCAACCCTTCACTCAATAATACCAATCTAATAAACCCCCTTACAAAGGTGTCATGCAAGCAAAAAATCAGCTCACATAAAATAGAATGACTTATGTGCAAAAAGTTGATGCCGTTAACACCTCTAGAGCCATTGTAGCTATATAAAAAAATCTTGCACAAGATCATATATGGTGTTTTCCATGCAACCAACCACACAATCAAATTACATGCACAAATATAATCATGAACCAAGTGCTCATAGTGTAAAGGTTGTCAAAAACTCAAGAGAAAATGAATACCATGGCTCTGCATGAAGGAGAGATTCAAGTAGAAATGAAACAAAAAGATGAGTCTAATCTCATCAATTGGTAGGAAGATGACTTCATATATGTGAATCATAATGGTATGTCAAGTGGAGGAAGTACTCCAATTTATTTTAATGTAAGATTCAAAAGGAGATCAAAAGAGGAGGCAATGCCAAATTTGTTGCCTTTGCCTTCAATGCCTTACATCAATTGCATAGGTACAGAAGCAAAGGTGCCTTCACAAGCTTTAGTGCACACAAAATAGGCTATTCAAAGAGAAGAGTTTCCTTAGAATAATGCACAAATATGTTAAGAGACTACTATTCATAAACCATAGTAAAAGGAATATCAGATCCCTTTCAACATAGTCAAACAAATAAACCATGTGGGATGCTCTTGCTATTCAAGCTCTGATCTATAAAATTTCACTTATTTCTATGCAATTTTTTTTTACCTTGGATCCTTTAGTCAAATCACACAATTTCTTGAAATGCTCAAGGAAATGAAACTCAATTTGACCTTTTAATACATATTTATCTCAAAACCCTGAAGTGCTCAATTTTTAGTTAATATGTTGCATTTGAATAATTATGATTCAATATATATCAAATCAAAAAAATTAATCAAATTCAAAAAAATAATACACAAATAAAATTAACTCACAATAAGCACTTGATAATGGATTTCAGTAATGCCTACATCTCTGGGTTTACTTATAGTACAACCAAATCCATTTCCTTGAAAAGTGAGTTTTGTCCTTAAATTATGCACCCTAGGACATTATATGAGCTTCTTAAATTTGATGAAACATTGAATCATCCCTCATGTTGTGGGAACTTGTAAGAGAGATGAGTCTCTAGGATTGAAAAAAGGGCTAGCTCCCTAGATATGAATTGATGTGCTTATGCCACTAAAATTGCCTATTTTGGGTGAAAAAGGAGAGAAAGATGCATAAATAAAACCTAAACTAAGAGGTGATATACCAATAATTTCTTCCATTCATACACTTGTAACTTTCATAATGAACTAAGACAACCAAACTAGCCTTGCACCATCAATGGAGCTCCCTGGCATTAGTGTTTCTCATGAAGGCAAATAACAACTCAACAAATGAAGGCAAGTGAAGGGAAGGTCAGATATAACTCCACCAAACACATACAAACTTCAAGAGTCTATTGTATCATCATAAACTTCATGAAACATATTAGGAGAGAAGTCACTTTACAACAACACATTTAAGGATTGCATGAAAATAAGATGAACTCAATCTATACTTGACATTCAAGATGGATCACTTCAACACACAGTATAAATGAACTTAGAGTATAAATAGATTAATTTTAATTAGATCAAATATAATTCAAGGTAAAAATTTTGTATGGATTCACCATACAATGATTTAGAATCCTTTCAATAGCCAAAATGGCTTACATTTGTAGAACTTGGAGGAAGAGAGAGAAAAGAGAAGTTGAAAAGGCACAAAGGACATGTGTCACCAACTGAATATTAGTTACAATTACATGTGGAAGAGAGGTAGAGTTAGATATTCCATGTAATAAAGGTGTACTTTTCCAAACAAGTCATAAAGATAGTGAAAAGTGGCACAAAACTTGCAAGTTTGGCATAATAAATTGCCTATATGATTTGCCTTCTAAAACTACCCTTATCCATACATATGGTTAGGTTTGATGATTGGTCTAAGAAATATGGGTTAAAAAAAATTATCCACATGCATTTTATTGATCCTTGACCCTCCATATTCTTGTGGACATGCAAAATCATCACTGACAATTTTAAAAGGGCTCTTTTCCATGCACCTTCTCCACTTGGCATTCAAAACTCCTCAATTTTTATAAATGATCCATGAACAAGAGGAAATGACACTTTTCAAATGCTCCCATACCATTAGTTTTAAAATGGATCTTTTCCATGCACCTTCTCCACTTGGCATTCAAAACTCCTCAATTTTTAAAAGGTCCCCCTAATTGCTTTTCACAACTTTCCCAAGTGTTCACTAGTCTGGCTCACTAGATTGGCTAAAAGTGAGAGTTTAGTTGGGAAAAATATAGTTTTATTCATGAGATGAAATGAATTTTTGGATTTATCTCAAGTGTAAATATTCCTTCCAAAGTTTGTTTCATGTTCTAACTCCCTCTGTAGCTTGCATATGACTCAAAATGCACAAAATAAGCCTTGTTTTCCCCTGATCCATATAATTTCATGAAAAAAAAACCATGCATGGGATCCTTTAAGAGTAATATGTAATTTCCAAGTTTTTTCATGGCCATACCCTTTCATTTTGATTCTTCAAATCTTCTATCCCTCCAATCGGGTCACTATGAGGGTTTTGTAAGGGTTTTGAGTGACTTGGACTCTTAACCTTTGTTCATAAAGGTTAGATATTTAACCTCCATAAAAATATCACTAAGGTATCCTTAAGGACCCTCAATAACATATACAAATGGCTTAGGGTCCCATGAAAAATGGTGGGAGGTATGAGTGTCCAAAGCTAACCTTGGAATGGATTTCATGCCTCTCATGAGGTCTGAGTATGTCTGAAGTTGGAGATGGCTTCCAATGGATTTTATCAACAAAAAAAAAGATTCATAACCTATAATACTGACCTAATATAATTTTAAAATCATTTTGAGAGCTCAAAAAGATCCAAAAATGAAAGTTACCCCTATTTTGGAACAAGAGTTATGCCTTACCAACGGGTCTATTTGTATTTTGTGAACCATAAGATGATAATTATCATCATAAGTTCATTAAAATATCATGTAAACATCATATTTACCCATTTAGGCATCACAAAAAAACATTATAGTGCCTGTATAAGCTAGAACTTGAAGTGACATCTCATTTGGGGTTGGGTTTTCATGCTTTCCTACTAGGTCTACCTATAAACCTCCTTGTCTAGACCATCTCCTTAGAATTAAAACATATAAATATGATTATTAATGTTATACCATATGTTATAAAACTTAAAAAACCTCACTAATTGGTTATAATGACCTTTGATTGACTATCTAACTATTTTTCCAAAAACTGCTAACTTCTTGCATGAGAGGACTGACCTACCTCTGAGATAAAATAGAGGGTATTAGTCCTAATTGAATGGGAAAATTGAAAAGTTTAAGAGATCTAAAATGTCTTGATGACCACTTTTAATAAATTATTTCATCATATTCAAAGTCTAGGTGGTCCAACCAACTCAATTTTTCTAAAAAGGGGTCAAAAACCCTTTTTTATATGTTTTTTGGTCCAAATATGTGTATAGAATCAGATGCTCCTTCCATGAAATACCCATTATAAAATTCCACTATTTTTTTCCTAATATTAATTACAAGCTCATGAAGATTTTTAAGTCTTTATAAATCCTGTTTGCTATTGAGAATCACCATTTACCCCTTGGAACAAGGTCCTTTTAGCCTAACTGTACAAACTGAGACAACTTTTGTATAGGTGAAAGAGTTTTTTATGCATAGAGGATGTTTTAGGCATGTAATATCCATAATTTTATCATGATTAATACTCATTTAATTTAATGAAACTCCTCTTTACTTGCTAAGGCACCAAACCCTCATAGGCTCCTCCCTTGCTTATGCCCTTGCTTAATTGTGACAGTGGGCAAGGGATCTCCTTCTTCAAAGCCTTTCTTGTCGAAGTCATTTAGGATGTCAAGATACTATTATAGCTTCATGTATCCTTATTATTTTTCCAATTTGGATCATTCTTCTCAAAAATAGCATCTTGACCTTCATAAGCCTGCCAACTGTTCACTGTCTTTCCTGACCAAGACAATCTTAGATTCTTACTTGTAGGAGAGTTTTATTTCTCAAAAGTCCATACAAACCATTATTTGTCTCTATCTTATCATGAAATTGTGTTCAATACATTTATTTACATGTTTTTATTTATTTTTAAAAACCTCATTAACCCTTGACTGACACCATCCTTCATAAATAGGTTGTAGGTGCCTATTTTTCTTGGTTGTAGGTTTCTTGTTCCTAGTTCGGTAGGTTGTATTAGAGCATTTGAGTTATGTCTAGGAGTGTGTAAACCTTGTGGAGCTTATAAATAGTCTGTTAGAATTAATACTAAGACTTATATTCTTCATGGATTCATTAAACACCATCCTTTGTGCTAAACATTGAAACACTGTCCTCATTGCCTCTGCCCTGTGTACAGACAGGGGATGGTCCAAAAGATCAAAACAATAGTTATGCCCCTTCTCATCTTAAATATACTTAGATTCAAATTTTGGGACCATTTTGAGTTGTTTCCATTTATTAGGCATGGAATATGACTTATCAATTTTTTTTTAGAACAAGTACTCATCAATATTCTTGTAGACAACACAACTTACTTTTAGTGATTTCTTAGCAACTTGGAGGGGTTCACAATCCACTTTCCACTTGCACTTTAGCTCCCAAAATTGGTAGAGGTGTTGTTTTTATGTGGTATAAAAAATTAACATAAGGTAATATCCTAAGACAATCACACCTTCACTTTTTAGAAACCACTAGAACCTTTAGGACCTTTGTTTGGCCATTTTAGGGACTGGGTCACTAAAATAGTCAACTCTACTTTTGGAGTGAACCAACCACTTGTAGAAGATTCTAAACCATCCTATCATGGAAATAAATACTCTTGGAAATTATAGGAATAATTAATGAGTTCGACCATATTTTTCACTATTCATGCTCTATACAAACCTCCATGAAACAAGCATAGCCTGACTGTGAGCAAACAAGGCAATAAACTAGGCAAAAAATGGGCAATTTGGCTTGAGAAGAATGCTAGTTAGGCATCTCACAAGATGGTTTCATGAATGGGATATTAGAATATGAATATAAAGATAAATATAACCATAATGAAGCTCCTTGGATGTTGGAAAATATAGGATCTACACACCCACAACTACAAACTTAGAAAATAAGCACCATTTGAGACCTCCTTCACAACCAATGAAGAGTGAAGTGTTAGATGATTAAAATATCATGAAGAGAGATTTATTCCATCTAAAAAACATATCCTTAAGATCACATAGCTCCATTAATCCCTAAAAGTTAGAAATAGATGCATAACAATACCCTTCTTGGATGTAATTCTATAAAAAGCTATTTAGATTGTTAGCAATGGTTCATAAAGTATAATGTATCAATATAAGACTTATTTCCATGAAATTGAAGTGGATTAATATTATTATCCACCCCCAATACCATTATTCTTGACTCCACTTGTATGACCCATAGTGAGTGTTTGAACTTGACTTTCATTTGCATGCCAAGAGGAAAATGAAGAAAATTGAGTTGTAGATGCAATTTTTTGTGAAAAAATGAAAACCAAACATGGATATGGCCTATATGGAGGTTAATATTCACAAAAACATGTTTTATAAGTGTCACACTTCCCAAGGAGTCATACAAGTATCTTTTTCTCACTCTTTAGTTAAGAAAACTACCCTTTTTTGAACAACCTACCATTTATTTAGTTATGTCAACTTCATAAAGACTTATAAGGACACATGTGGGATGACATAAACATTTTTAACTTGAAAAAATCCCAAGAAACCCGTATAAAGCATTAAAGGCACTTAAAATGACTTCTAAATGACCCAAAAATGATAAATAGACTAGGGGACTAATAACCAAAGGTAGTATAATATTAAATGACATTAATTGACCATTGAAACACCTTATAACATACATTTAAACCCATATAGACCCAAACACTCAATTTTTTGCCTATAGGTGCCCTAGTTTGACTAGAAAGTCAAACTTCGTCAATAATTTGGTGACTTATGGGGGTAGTATGCCTGCTATACTAACTAAGCCAATAGATTTATCAGTCTGTTGGGCTTATGGATTCATTTAAGGATTTAGATAAATAAGGGACCTTGAATATGACCAAGATAACTAGCTACTACCACACCACACAAACAGAAAGGATACACACAACAAGAAGACAAACACACAAGACACATATGTGCATAAACACTTAGGAAACACAAGACAAACTGAAACAAACATACTCAAACACTAAAAAATCTGATATGAACACTTCATCCTGGATCGAAGGGGTAACTTGAAACCTTCTTGACTTCATGACATAGAGGGATGGATGAGGCATGCAACCCCTTGATCTTTGGCATCAATGCCTCTATCTTCTTCATGGTATTTAATAAGAAACAAGTAACTCCAAATAGATTAGCCATAGAAATGAACTCTTTCAGCTTAAAAAATTCAAGTTTCTCATAATATTCTTCAACTTTGACCTCTAATGGTGATGCAACAAGTCTTGCATTCTTGTTTTCCATTATATTTTCAATGAGATTGGGTTTCTCTTCTTGACATATGAGGTCATCATGATGATACTCTTCATGTTCCAATGCATTTAAGGGTGGTTCAATATTAGATAGAGGTATGGACTCATCTCCAAAAACTATGTCTTCTACCTTGGTTTTATGAGACTCTTTCAATGTTGAAATTTCTTGAGGAGTGACTTGACCTTCATCCTTTATAGTGCACTCCACTTCATTCTTGAGATGGTCATCTACAACTTCATGATCAGACATGGAGTCTTCTTTTTCTTGGTTGAATAAGGGTGATTTATGCTTGATATCCCCAAGTGGAGTTCTAATGATAAATTCTTCTACCTCATCACTTGTGTCATCCTCTTGCTCTATTATAAACTGAATTTATTCCTCTTTTGATGTTTCCCTTAAAAGAGTTTCTTCTTCAAGGAGACAGATGGTGGAAGAGAGATATATAGGCCTATGGGTTGGGGATGGAGTGTGGTGGTCATGGATGGGCATGAAGATGGGTGAAACCTCTTGAATGGACTCTTGAGGGAGAGGTAAGATATGATGAAAAATAGGAAGGAGATATTTTTCATACAAGCTTTCATCATCCTCTTCATCTTCTTGAGGCTCTTCATAGTTTTTTGGAGATTCTTTTACAATTGCAACTTGTTCTATAGCCTCTTGGGTATCCCATCTCTCTAACCTATCAATCCACCACTAAAAATATTTCCTTTCCATAGACAATCATTCACTAATGTCATATTGATTCTCTTCTTCAACATACCCCCACATGTCCATCAACAACCCAATTGAAACCCTTAACCAATCCATAAGACCACCAAGAGTTTCATCACAACACTTATCTAGCACACTCATTTTTTTTCCAATTCTAGAAACTTTGGCATAACTACCCACACATTTTGAGAATGAGAGGTGTAGTAGGCATGGAAAAAGTGACTACGCTATTTAACTTATTCAAGTAAGCTTTTGAAAGCTTCATATTTTGCCTCCCAACTCATGGTGTTACTTGACTTATCATGACAAGGCTGAGGTGAATATGGATCATATGGCTGGTCAACAACAACATACTCATTTGGAAAGGGATTAAGTTGACCGTAAGACTACCATGACTCATAGGGAGGATGGTATTCTTGATAGGACTATTGAAAAGGGTAGAAAGGGTCATGAAAAGGTTGATAAGGAGATGTACGGTAAGGATTCTCCTCATAGCCATCCATATCAACTTCATAAGTCACATGAAAATACAATAATTGATCAAAATTTAATCAATAGATACCTAGGATGCTTACAACTAGAAATTCATTTAGAGTCACCACTGGTGTTTTCTTGGATGCTTCCAAAAGCTGATAAGAGATAAGACACACCAACAATCTTCCCACTATTTGGACCTTGTTCCATCGAGCATGCCAAAAATTGTTGTCATCAAATTGTGCACCCTAGGAAATTATATTAAACTCCTTCAACTTGATGTAACATTGAATCATCCCTCAAGTTTTTGGGAACTTGTAAGAGAGATGAGTCTTTAGGATTGAAAAAAGGGCTAGCTCCCTAGATATGACTTGATGTGCTTATGCCACTAAAACTACCTATTATGGGTGAAAAGGTAGATAAAGATACATAAATCAAACCTAAACTAGGAGGTGATACACCAAGAATTGTTTCCATTCATACACTTGGAACTTGCATAATGAACTAAGACAACCAAACTAGCCTCACTCCATCAACGGAGCTCCCTAGCATTAGTGTTTCTCATGAAGTCAAATAAAAACTAAAAAAATGAAGGAAAGTGAAGGGAAGGTCAGATATGATTCTACCAAACTCATACACACTTCAAGAGTATATTGTAGTAGCATACACTTCATGAAACCTGTTAGGAGAGAAGTCACTTTGAAACAACACATTCACGAATTGCATGAAAATAAGATGAACTCAATCTATACTTGACTTTTAAGATGAATCACTTCAACACATAATAACAATGAACTTAGAGTATAACCAACTTATTTTTCATTATCTCAAATACAAATCAAGGTACAATTTTGGTAGGGCTTCACCATACCAAGAATTGGAACCCTTTCAATAGCCAAAATGGCTTACATTTA
Organism: Torreya grandis; assembly: GCA_037957365.1. Taxonomy (NCBI): domain Eukaryota; kingdom Viridiplantae; phylum Streptophyta; class Pinopsida; order Cupressales; family Taxaceae; genus Torreya; species Torreya grandis. The sequence goes on from JARHVA010000340.1 coordinate 5,468,897, forward strand.
TAGAACTTGGGGGAAGAGAGAGAAAAGAGAAGTTGAAAAGGCACAAAGGACATGTGTCACTGAGTTAATATCAATTAAAATTTCATGTATAAGAGAGATGGGTTGATCTATGCCATGTCATGAAGGTGCACTTGTCAAAACAAGTCATAATGATAGTGAAAAGTGGCACAAAACTTGCAAGTTTGGCATAAGAAACTGCCTATATGATTTTCCTTCCAAAACTACCTTTATCCCTACATATGGTTAGGTCTAAGCAATAGGGGTTACCAAAAATTCTCCACATTCATTGGATTGATCCCTATCCATCCATATTCTTATGGACATGCAAAACCATCACTAGTAGTTTCAAAAGGGCTCTTTTCCATGCACCTTCTCCACTTGGAATTGAAAACTCCTCAATTTTGGTTACTGATCCATATACAAGAGTACATGACACTTTTGAAAGGCTCCCATACCATTAGTTTCAATAAAAAACATTTAAAATGTCCCCCTAATTGCATTTCACCACTTTCCTAAGTGTCCACTAGTCTGGCTCACTGGACTGGATGAAAGTGAGAGTCTAGTTGAGACACTTAGAGTTTGATTCAAGAGATTAAATTAATTTTTGGAGTTATCCCAAATGTAAATATTCCTTCTAAAGTTTGTTTCTTCTTCTAAATCCCTCTGTAGCTTGCATATGACTCAAAATGGCCAAAACAAGCCCTATTTTCCTCTGATTAGTACAAATATATACAAAACAAACCATGTGTGGGATCCTCTGAGAGTCCTATGAAACTTCTAGGTGGTTTCATGGCCATCCCCTTTCATTTTGATGCTTCAAATGCTCTATCTCTCCAATCAAGTCACTATGAGGGTTTTGTAAGGGTTTTTAGTGACCTAAAATCTTAACCTTTCTTCATAAAAGTTATATTTTTTACCTCTCTCCAAATACCACTAAGCTATCCTCAAGGACCCTCCCTAACATATCAAAATGGCTCATCGTCCCATGAAAAAGATGTTGGAAGGTATGAGTGTCCAAACCTGACCTTTGAATGGCTTTCATGCCTCTCATGAGGATCTGAGTATGTATGGAGTTGGAGATAGATTCCAATGGATTTTATTATCCAACCAAAATCTTCCTCACCTTTGATACTGACCTACCAACATGTTCAAATCATTTGGAGATCTCAACAAGAGCCAAAAATGGAAGTTACCCCTATTTTGGAATAAAAGTTATGCCTTGCCAACATGCCTATTTGTACTTTGTGAACCATAAGATGATAATTATCATTGTAAATGACTTAAAATATCATGAACACATCATATTTACCCCTTTAGGAATCACACAAAATATTAGAGTACTTGAAGAAGCTAGAACTTGAAGTGACATCTCATTAGGGGTTGGGTTTTCATGCTTTCCTACTAGGTCTGCTAAAAAACCTCCTATCTAGGCCATATCCTTGTAATTAAAAGATCTCAATGTGATTCATAATGTTATTCCATATGTTAATTAATTGTACAAACCTCACCAATTGATTATAATGACATCTGGTTCACTATCTAACTATTTTTCCAAAAACTACCAACTTTTTGCATGAGAGGATTGACTTACCTCTGAGATAAAAAATAGGGTATTAGGTCTGATTTAATCAGAAAAGTGAAAATTTTTTGAGATAAAAAGGTATTTATGACCACTTTTACCAAACTATTTCATCAAATTCCAAGTCTAGGTGGTCCAACCAACTCAATTTTTCTAAAAAGGGGTCAAAAACCCTATTTTTTTAATGTTTTTTTGGTCCAAATATGCCTGTAGCTATTCCTTCCATGAAATCCCCATGATAAAATTACACTAAAACATGTAATTAATATTCATTCTAATATCATGAAGCTTTTTAAGTCTTTATAAATCTTGTTTTCTATTGAGAATCACCACTTACCCCTTGGAACAAGGTCCTTTTAGCCTAACTATACGGACTGAGACGACTTTTATATAGGCGAAATGATTTTTTGTGAATTTAGGATGTTTTATGAATGTAATATACATAATTTTATCATTATTAATCCTCATTTCATTAAATTAAACTCCCCTTTGCTTGCTAAGGCACCAATCCCTCAGAGGCTCCTCCCTTGCTTATGCCCCTGCTTGATTGTGATAGTGGGTAGGGGATCTCCTTCTTCAAAGCCTATCTTGTGGGATTAATTTAGGATGCCAAGATAATATTATATCTTCATTTATCCTTCTCCTTTTTCTAATTTGGATAATTCTTCTCAAAACTAGCATCTTGACATTCATAGGCCTGCCAACTATTCACTGTCTTTCTTGACTGAGATAGTCTTAGATTCTTGCCTGTGGGTGAGTTTTACTTCTCAAAAGTCCATAAAAACCATTATTTTTATCTCTGTAATCATGAAATTATGTTAATTACATATTTTCACATGTTTTTATTTAGTTTCAAAAACCCCATTAACCCTTGATTGAGATCATCCTTCATAAACAGGCTGTAGGTGCCTATTTTGCTTGGCTATAGGTTTCTTGTTCCTAGTCCTATAGGTTGTATTGGAGAATTTGAATTATGTTTATGAGTGTGTAAATATTTTGGAGGTTATAAATATTATATTATCATTCATACTAATATTTATCTTCTTCATGGATCCCTTAAACATCATCCTTTGTGCTAAACATTGAAACACTATACTCACTACCTCTCTGCCTTGTGTATAGACAGGGGATGGTCCAAAAGATAAAAATAACATTTGTGCCCATTCTCATGTCAAATATACTTGGAGTTACCTTTTGGTAACCTTTTGAGTTGTTTCCCCTTATTATTGATGTAATATGACTTATCAAATGTTTTTTAGAACAAGTACTCATCAAGATTCCTATAGACAACATTGCCTACTTTTAGTGATTTCTTGGCAACTTGGGGGTTCAAAATCCACTTTCCACTTGATATTTATCTCCAAAAATTGGTAGAGGTGTTTTTTCTATGTGGGAATTAAAAATTAACATAAGAGGATCTCCTAAAAAATCACACCTTCACTTTGTGGAAACCACAAGAACCCCCAGGACCTTTGTTTGGCCATTTTAGGGACTTGATCACTAAAAAAGTCAACTCTCCTTTTGGAGTGAACCAATTACTTGTAGAAGATTATAAACCATCATAACATGGAAACAAAGACTCTTGGATATGATAGGTACCAGTCATGAGTTACACCATGTTTTTTACTATTCATGCTTTGTATAAACCTCCATGAGACAAGCATAACCTAACTGTGAGCAGCCAAGGTAGTAAACTAGGCAAAAAATGGGAAATTTGGCTTTGTAATAATGCTATTTAGGCCTCTCAAAATATGGTTTCATGAAGGGAATCTTCAAACATGAATCTCAAGATAAATATCACCACCTTGAAGCTCCTTGGATGTTGGAAAACATAGGATCTACACACCCACAACTACAAACTTAGAAAACAAGCACCATTTGAGACCTCCTTCACAAGAAATGAAGAGTGAAGTGTTAGATGATATAAATATCATGAAGAGATATTTATTCCAGCCTAAAAACATCTCCCTAAGGTCACACAACTCCATGAATCCCTAAAAGTCAGAAACAGATGTATAAGAATACCCTTCTTGGATGTAATTATATAAAAAAATGTTTAGATTGTTAGTAATGGTGTATAAAGTATAATTTACCAATATAAGACTTATTTACATGAAAGTGAAGTGAAATAAGATTATTATCCACCCCCAATACCATTCTTCTTGACTCCACCTATACGACCCATAGTGAGTGTTTGCACTTGACTTTCATTTGCATGCCAAGAGGAAAATGAAGAAAATTGAGTTGTAGATGTAAATTTTTGTGTAAAAAATGAAAACCAAACATGGATATGGCCTATATGGAGGTGAATATTCAAACCACCATATTTTCCAAGTGATGCACTTCCCAAGGAGCCATACAAGTGTCTTTTTCTCACTCCTTGGTCAAGAAAACTACCCTTTTCTGAACAACCTACCATGTATTTATTTATTTAAACTTTTGAAAGACTTCTAAGGACACATGGGGGATGACATCAATATTTATAACTTGCAAAAATCCCAAGAAACCTATACAAAGCATTAACTACATTTAAAATGACCTCTAAATGACCAAAAAATGATAAATAGACCAAGGGGACTAATAACCAAAGGTATAATAACATGAAATTACATTAATTAACCCTTTAAACACATTTTAACATCCCTTTAAACCCCTATAGACCCAAAAACTGAAGTTTTTGCCTATAGGTGCCCTAGTTTGACTGGAAAGTCAAACTTGGTCAACAATGAGTACACGGCCAACACTCACAATTGTCAAATGGATACTATAAGATTACATACAAATAAAGAAATAGACCTTTATAAAGTCCCAGAACCCACATACATACCTTCCACCTTCCTGTCATGCAAATGCAATCTCGCAATCCTATGGATTTTCACCAAAAAGTCTCAAAAATAGAATTACAAGATGGCTTTAATAAAATCATCATAGGAAATTTAACATATCATTGAAATTTTCTTAGAGTCTAGGACATTTCCCTAGTTTACACGAAGAAGTGAAAATCTCCCTAAGTCCTTCACAACTTAGGATATATGCATAATGGTCTCTATATTGGCCATTACACAATCTACAAAGCTTCACTTTGAGGCATTAAAAATTATATCAAATGACATCATATATAGACAATAAATATATGGTTGGAACCGGCTCAAATTCTATAATAAATATATAGTTTACTTCGAAGTCTGGAAATGCCTCCAAGTACCTCAAAATTAAGGAAGAGTGCAAATTAGTCCTTAAGACTGCATTGTCTCCACAAAAATACATGTCTTCAAAAACACATTCATGCACTTTATATAGTGTTTGGAATCCGTGGGCATAGTGGTAAAGCCTTATGCTTTTTGGAGGATAAGTCATGGGTTCAATTCCCATGGCATATCATTTACTTGTTATCCTAACTAATTATCCCATATTTAGGGAATGATAAGGTAACAAAGGCTTTAAATAGTCTTTCCTCCACGCTATAACTTATGGCTTAGGCCACACATCACCTTTTACTAATCCAACTCACCAATGTTGGCATGGTGATGAGGCATTAACATGGGCTGTTTGGAATGTTTGGTTGACTTATTGACTTGTCTCGATCATGGCAAATTAATCACATAAGATTGTAATGTGGTTATTAAATAAAATTGACTATGGAAATATATAGGTGGTGGCAAGCCACGTGGTGGATTGAGGACCCACCATGTGGAAAATTCTCCATTCGACACTTGTTGATGTCCAATTGGATGCTCCATAGTTCTATCGGTGATAGGGTCCCCCTCCAAGACAAAAGCAGACTCCACCGACTACGGTCCCTGTAGTTAGCTTTTTGATGAATACACCTGTTAAAGATGAAGATAAGAAACCAAAACCAATATTTTTGCATGAAATTAATGCCATGTGTTACATTCTCATTGGCCCACATTTTTTGCCACATCATCACTTTGACCAAGTTTGACTGTAACTTTGATTGGCCATAACTTGCACATACTGACTTGAAATTGGTCCATTCAAAATGCATCAAAAAAATTGTGATGATCTCTACATCATGAAACTAGATTTGTAACATTCCATGATGGTCAATATTTTTAGTTTGACTAGATTTGACTTTATTTGACCAGCTTGACTAGAATTTTGATTAACTACACACGAAGCATACGAGCTCCATTTTCTACGTTCTACATACCATTGGAAATGTATCAACGAGGGCTGTACAATGGTGCAAGTTTCATCTGATTTAAGAAATTTTATAAATTTTCCTCTGGATCAATCCTCCCCACTAAAAGGGCTTTTAGTCCACAAAAGTTAGTACCCAACTTGATCCTCTAAAATGCCAATCGGTTCTAAAGAAATTTGATGGGTATTTATCAGTCTACTCAAGTTCGACAACTATACCTTCAATGCTTGGAACAACTGATTGATCACATCTTCCATAAACCCTCTGTTAATGCATAACCATCAATAGCCTCTACATAGAACTAGGATGAGATGACTTCTTCTACTACATGGCTTCACAAGAGCCTCTACATAGATAAGCCTAGTGATCTCCTTTGTTGCCGCTAAATAGTCCTCTATAACATCAATTATAGAACCCAAATCATAGCATAGAGATAATAGTGTAAAAATATGATTCATAACTCAAAATTTAAAAGGCCTAAAATAAGGCATGAGTTATACTAGATCCTGCAATTTCTAAAAAGGTCATAATAGATCAAATTGTCTACCCACTATCACATCTTGTAAGCGGTGAACTGCTAAACACTAAAATAACCACCAATGCAACTACAAAACAAGTTTGTCAATGTAAAAAACATACAATATTGGTTATGAACATGTCACAATAAATTTCCCTAATGGGTCTTATCAATGCATCCAATCACATACATGCCAAAAATAGATGCATCCAAAATAGCAGTTAAGTATGAAACTAGACACTGTCAAATTTCATCAACCTGTACAATTGCGATCAAATATCCCAAGCTAATCAATGAGTTAAATTCATTAATAATTCAATAGGAAACTCATAAAGATAAAATTGAAGATTCCAAAAATAGAGCTTTCCAAAATATAAGTGTGAGAATTAAAAACTTCACATGATGAACCTATCTCGAAGTGTTCACACTATAGTAGCTCCAAAATGCATATATCAAAGCATGGGTAAATGCCCTTTGTCAACATACAAAAAGGACCCCATAAATTGATTTGTAATATAAATGCATTATCAATCCACTAATCATGACAAAATGAAATTAAAAAACTATTTACTAACCCTTTTAATTAGACTTCTATTTAGGGTGTTCAATTTACTTAGTGGATTTACTAACATCTGCATGTGTTGATTGAACAAAAACTTCATTAATTACCTTATCAATAGGTTTATAAACCATCTTATTATTACCATTACCAAGATGGTGGGATGGTCAAAGTTTCCAACACTTCTCAACCTGATTTCCACTCATGTGACAATGAGTGCAAAAGTTCCTTTGTGTTGGAGAGGTCACCCATTTTCCATTTCTTACTTTACCAGTATGAGAATGGTCTTTAGCACCTACAAGCTACTTCAGTAAATCTTATCTTTCTAACAATATGTGGCATAATGGTTATTTAATCCACAAACTGTACAAGGAAAATAATGAAACATCTTTCAAAATCAAATTTCTTATATGGCAAAAGTGGATCAAAAGTTTTAGAATTCACATTCTTATTGGTGCCTTTTGTAGTGTAAGATCAAGGAGGTGGAATCTCAATACCTTTTTTACCTGATTTCTTACACCGCTCATCATTCCTTTGTAGGGAGGAATTTTACTCTGCTATTGGCCTCAGATCTTCATTGTCAGAAGCTTGTCCTCTTTCATCAATGGAATAACTCTCTCTAATATCCACTTTCTCACTAAAGTAACCCAATCCTACATGGAGACATCTATACTCTATCTATATTGGGTTTGTAATACCTTGGCCATTCTTACCAAGGCCCCTTCCATCAAATCCCATTTTTAATAATAGTTAAGATCAAATTACCTTACCATGTTTCTCAAAACTACCAAAAGAAATATCTGAAACATCTAAAACTAAAGGGACAATAGTACTACATTATGAACAAATTATAGTGAATTCATCAATTATAGTTATTGCATCTGTAGTGGAAGGCAATTGATGAAGATAGTGTTTCTCTTCATCCTGCATCTATGCCAAGATCTCATTCTTGGCTTGCAGCTTTGATTTTAATTGGGCAATCTCCTATTCGAAGGAGTAAAAATGAGTTCTCAGGAAAGCATTCTCTTCTTGGATTTTACAATTAATTGCTTTAAGATCATTAAGATTCTCTCTTTTTAAGGCTTTGCCCATGGCTTCCTATTTGTTGCAAACAACCTAATTCCACAAACTGCACATTGTAAATGGAATATTAACAGGCCCAAATAATCTATAATAATACTAGAAACAAAATGATATCAAATCCACACAATCAAAAGCTAACCCAACATACTAACTACTCTAATACCAAACCTGATCCATAAACTAACACTTATTTCCATGAAAAAATTGTTTACCTTGGATCCTTTAGTCAAATCACACAATTTCTCAAAACACTCAAGGAAATGAAACTGAATTTGACCTTTTAATACATATTTATCTCAAAACCCCAAAGTGATCAATTTTTAGTTAATATGTCATATTTGAATAATTATGCATTTAATAATGATTAAATAAACAAAATTAATCAAAATTCAAAAAAAGAATACACAAATAAAATCAACTCATGACAAGCACTTGATAATGGAGTTTGACAATGCCTACATCTCTGGGTTTGCTTATAGTATGAATCAATTCATTTCATTGAAAATTAAGTACATTAAAAACACTCATAATTTTCAAATGGATACTCTAAGATTCCATATAACTCAAGCAATAGCCCTTCAAAAAGTCTCAGAACCCACAGATAGACCTTCCACCTTCCTGTCACGTGAATGCAATATTGCAATCATATGGATTTTTGCCAAAAAGTCTCAGAAAAGGACTTAAAAAATGGATTTAAAAAAATCATCATAGGAAATTTAAAATATCATTGAAATTTTCTCAGAGTCGAGGACATTTCCCTAGTTTACAACAAGAAGTGAAAAGCTCCCGAAGTACTTCAAAACTTAGGATATATGCAGACTAGTCTCTATATTGGCCATTATACAATCTACAAAGCTTCACTTTGAGTCATTAAAAATTAAATTAAATGACCTAATATCTAGACACTCAACATATGGTTGGAATTTTCTTAGAGTCTAGAATAAATCTCTAATTTACTAGAAATTCTAAAAATGCCTCCAAGTACCTCAAAATCAAGGAAGAGTTCAAACTAGTCCTTAAAAATGCATTGTCTCCACGGAAATACATGTCTTCAAATACACATTCATGAACTTTATATATGCTTGGTATCTATGGGAATAGTGTTAAATCCTTATCTCTTTTTGAGGATAAGTCATGGGTTCAATTCCCATGGCATAACATTTTCTTGTTATCCTAACTAAAAATCCCATATTCAAGGAATGATAAGGTAAGAAAGGCTTTAAATAGCCTTTCCTCCATGCTATAAAATGTGGCTTAGGCCACGTATCAACCTTTACTAAGCCTAATAAACAATGTTGGCATGGTGATGAGGCACTAACATGGGATGTTTGGAACATTTGGTTGGCTTGTTGACATGTCTTGGTCGTGGCATAAAACCTTCTTGGTGTCATGGCATGGAACATTCGAGCATGGTAAATAATTAGTCGTATACGATTATAATGTGATTATTAAATAAAATTTGACTATGGAAATAGATAGGTGGTGAAAAGACAAATGGTGGATTAAGTACCCACCATGTGGAAAATTCTCCTTTCAACACTTGTCGATGTCCAACTAGATGCTCCATAGTTTTATTGGTGACAAGGTCCCCCTCCGAGACAAAATTGGACTCCACTAGCTACGATCCCCGTAGCTGGTCTTTTGAAAAATACACCTATAAAATATGAAGATGAGAAACCAAAACCAATATTTTTTCATGAAATAAATACCACACATCACATTCTCATTGGTCCACATTTTCTACCACATCATCACTTTGACCATGTTTGATCGTAACTTTGACTGGCCATAACTTGCACATACAAACTCAGAATTGGTCCATTCAAAATGTGTTAGAAATTTTTTAGTGATATCTATGCCATGAAAATATATTTTCAACATTACATGATGGTCAATATTTTTAGTTTGACTAGCTTTGACTTGCTTTGACTAGCTTGACTAGAACTTTGATTGACTACACAAGGAGCATACGAGCTTCATTTTTTGCATTCCACATATCATTGGAAAGGTATCAAATAGGCCTATGCAATGGTTAAAGTTTTCATCTGATTTAGGAAATTTTATAAAATTTCCTCTTGATCAAGATCAAAATAATTTACTACAAGATACTCTAAAAAGTTTCTAGGAGTGTAAGATATCCCAAGTTATGCCTTCCATCTTTACGATTATATGCCAACCCAAAGTGAAAATCACCAAGTGAATTATTCCATATTCATGTGAATTACTATGATGATGTCAAAGAAGATCGTGGATATGCTCAAAATTATGTATTCCCCTATTTTAGGAGTGGTCTAGCTAGATGGCATGACAATCAAAACTATAGGAATCATCAAAGATTTGAATATTACATTGCATACATGCCCAGGCCTCTCAATTACACAAGCTATCACTTTCATTGACTTACCTCCCTACTTCACCATCTACCTCTCCTGAGATTTCATAATAAATATGGGTGGAAATTTATCTTCAGATTGGTCACATATATTACTTAGAACTAGAGACAGGACTAAGGTGACCATTAGGGCTGAACCTGTCTTCAAAAGTCATGTTGAACCATACTCTTCCAGCCTAGTTTAATTAAACTATATAATGTTTGATCAAGAGGAGAATTCAATTCTCTATAAAGCCACAACACCACTTGAAGAGATCCTAGATGAATTTATGGATGAATGGGCACATGGACATTTTGAGTGTGATTTGTATGATAACATGGAGGATACAAGACTAGGTACATAATGCATATTGGAGGAGGATTCCATGTTACTTGAGCTCATAAAGGCATAGGAGAACCTTGAGGGTACATGGAAAATATACTTTGATGGTTCTTGAAGTAAAAATGATGCTAGAACTAGTATGATGCTAGTCTCTCCTCAAAATGATAAATATTTCCATGCCTTCATATTGAAGTTCATTAAAATGAACAATGTTTTATAATATGAAGAACTAATCCAATACCTCCAAATTGTATAAAAGAAAATAATCAAGACACTACAAGCATTAGGCGATAATGAACTAGTTGTTAACTAGGTTAGAGCATAGAACATGACCAAAAATGGCCTGATGAAGGCATACAAGCATAGAGTATGGGATATGATTGAAGGATTTAATACATTTAATAATATTTCCATACCAATATCATAGAATACCAATGCATATAGACTCACAACTACAGGTGCATAGTATGAACTCCCTTGTGACATAACCAAGGAGTCTGAGTAGCTTGTCAAGCTCATAGTCAAACTGATAGTCCTTGATAACATAGATAATTGGTAGGTGTTTGAGAGAGATGAGTATATTATCAACTTCCTAAAAGATGAGGTAGAGTTATACACCAAGAACCAAGTGCATTTTGGATCCCAATACAAATATCAAGTCATTTAATTAAAGGGAAATAAGCTACTAAAATGGTTAGTCACCCTCGAAATCATCTTCAATTTTGATGCCAAATCAAAGACAAAAATTGAATCATGACAATAAAATAGGAAGACTTTACACATATAACTATTTATAAAGGAAAGGTTCTAAAGGCTAGTAAGGTATGCTCCCCATTAGAAATTAAGAACTTTATTGAGCTTAGTAGGAGATATAATGATATCTTAGCATGGATTTATAAAGACCTTAGCAGTTTCAATCTAGGATTAGCACAACACAAAATTGAGATTAACCTAAGTGCACAACCAAACTACCAAAAGCAGAGGCCTATCAATCCAAATATTGAACCATTGATGAGAAAGGAGCTCTCAAAACTCCTTGAATCTAGTATAATAATTCTAATCAAACACTCTTCGTGTTTCACCAACTTGGTACTAGTGTAGAAGAAGAATGGGGAAATCCATCTATGTGTGGAATTTAGAGACCTAAACAAATATTCCCTCAAAGATCACTATCCCTCCCACCAATGGAGTATATCTTACAAATGGTTATAGGCATAGAAATATTCTTGTTGCTAAATGGTTACTCAGGATATAACTAGATTCTCATGCGAGAGTGAGATCATTATAAAACAACATTCACCACTAAGTGGGGAACCTTCACATACCAATAGATGCAATTTGGTTTGAAAAATGCAAGAGTGACCTTCCAAAGAGCCATGGATATATGATTTAAGGAGATCATAAACAAGTTTATACTGGTTTACCTTGATGACATAACTATTTTCTCTAAGTGTGCAGAAGATCACTCAAGTCATCTAGAGTAAGTATTTGAAATGTGCCAAGAGTTAAAAATATATCTAAAACCTAAAAAGTGTATCTTTATTATTCATGAAGGAACTCTACTAGGGCACATTCTTTACAAAGAAGGACTCACAATCAATCTAAAGAGAGTCAAGGCTATCTCATCCCTCCCTCTCCCAAATCACAAAAAGAGTCTCCAAAGCTTCTTAGAAAGAATCAAATTTGTCAAGAGATTCATGCCTAATTTCATCACCCTAACCAAGTCCCTCACTGTAATGATCAAGAAGAATACTACATTCATCTAGAATCATGAAGGCAAGGATAGTTTTGAATCCATCAAGCATGCCATTACATAGGCTCCCACATTAATCAATCTAGATTATAGTAAAATTTTTATTCTTTATGCATTTAGTGGGATTGAGGGAATCTCATCTATCCTTACACAACAAAAAATAATCATTTGGAGCAGCCAATTACCTTTTTCAAACAATCACTAAAAGATTATGAGTTGTGCTATAGCTTCATATGGAAGCACATCCTTGCAATTATGAGAGTGCTCAAGAATTTTAGGCACATGCTATAAAAAAACAAAATATGATTTATGGTTACACACATAGGCATCAAATAGTTTTTTATTAGTAAGGACATAAATAAAAAAAGAGGTATTTGGGTCATGAAGATGATGGAGTATGATGTCGATATCTAGATCACCAAGCCAGTGCGAAGAAGGGGACACTATGAATAATTGGTCGAGGTGTCAAATTTTAAAGATAGAATAGTCTTGGTGTCACATGAAAAAAAACTAATACGCCAAGAAGTTGAAAAATATTGGACACAGAGTATGATTACCTTCCTTCAAACCAACTCATACCCCCTGGCTTGAACAAAGCCAAACATAGGCATTTTAGATTGTAGGCCATTCCATATGTCCTCATTAGTGGTGCAATTTTTTAGAAGGACCTCAATGGAGTCCTCTTAAGGTGAATATAATTAGACCAGGTGAGTAGAATTCTTCAATAATTTCATGATGGCCCTATAAGATATCATTATTCACCTAGGACCACTACTACAAAAAGCATGTGACCTATCTATTATTGGCCAACTTTGTTCAAATATGCATGTGCACATGTGTGAAGTTGTAAGAGATGTGCCTTATTCAAAATCAAACAAAGGATAAAAGCCTTATTGTTGTGACCAATAAAAGCTGATCAACCCTTTATGCATTAGGGCTTAGATTTCATAGGAAAGATTAACGCACCATCAAGTGATAGACATAAATGGATCCTCACAGCCATAGACTATTTCATGAGATGGATAGAAGTAATAACACTCAAGGAGGCTAATGAGACATCCATTCTAAGCTTCTAAGAAGGCATTATAACTAGATTTGGTGTCCTAACCACCATTATTTATGATAATGCATTAGCTTTCCTTGAAACCAAGATTAGTGAATGGGCTGTCAAGTATTACATCTATTTGAGCACCTCATCAAATTATTACCCTCAAAGTAATAGTCTAGCCAAGTTCACAAATAAGAATTTTATTCATATCATAAAGAGGACCATGGAGGATAATCAATGAGATTGGTATACTGATCTCAGAACTGCCCTTTGGGATGATTGAGTCATGCCCAAAAGAGTGTTGGGAAATTCACCCTTCATGTTATTTTATGGAAGGGAGGCCAGATTGCCCACATCTCTCAAGTTTACTTCATTATAACTCTCCCATCAGTTGAATTTGCTTGAAAGTGATCCCCTCATAGTAAAATTAGTAGAGCTAATGGAACTTGAAGAGACTAGATCATAGGTTGTGCACACTAGGAATTCCAATAGGCCCATACAAAGAGGATCTTTGATAAAAGGACCACTGATAGAAGTTTCTAAAAAGGATATTTAGTGATTAAATATGTTATAGATAGAGAAAAATTTAGAAAAGATGCTAATTTAATGTGATATGGAGTGGTCTATATACCATAACCAACTTCAAGCAAGCCAACGCTTTCTAACTTGCTAGACTAAATGGAGAAGAGATAGCTATCCTAGTCAATGGGATCCATATCAAACACTATCTCTACTAAATTTTGGTATAAATTGTAAATAAGTAGATTAGATGTTTTTCATTTACCTACGTGCCTTATGCACCTTATTTTTTGGATAGTTTTAATTCCTCTAAGTGCTTTTGTGTAGTGTTCTCATAGCTTAGATATCTTTCCTCTAAGTTCTTTCAACACAGTTCTTTAATTTTACTATGAGGTTCTCAATTCATTCCAAACTCAAAGACACACAACTAGTGCATTCACAGAATGAAGGGACCAAAAGTTTTAAAGACTATGTACCCAATTTATTGATGCAAAGGCTTTTGGATTCCTGCTTAACAAGCAAACAACCTATAGAAGTTGCTAGAAGTGTTAACTTTTTAAGTCACCCCCATCCTGCATAGAGTTCACAAGGATCTTATGGAAGTTTTTTGCACCTAAAAAGTGTCAAGTTATTTAAATTAAGCCATGTAAATATGCCTCTTTTTTGTGCCCACACCTAGAGCAGTCAATGTAGATCTACACATCAAATAAGTGTTGATCTATGCCTACTAGGTGTTCTTGATGTGTGCCCCATGTAAAAATCCTCCATCACACAAGTTAAAATGGTGAACATATTCAAGGCTGTAAAACCCTAATATTTAGATAGTGTAGGCAGATGTGCACAAGAAAAAATTCTAAATTATAAGAAGTGCATCCATGATCTTCCATCTTCATATGCATTCTTATTCAAAAGGATCCCTATAACTTCATGCTAAAGTCTTTCACCATATCATAGAGTTTTTCTTATATGATCTCATACATCATAGATTGTGATCTATGTTACATGCATACTACTTCATGGAATGACATGGATCCTAGGTGTAAAGCAATGATGTGGTAGTTTAAGGGAAGCTCATACAGTGACTGACAAGTGGTATAAAGGTATAAAGAGGTAGTTGTAAAAATAGTTGAGTAACGATCAAGGCCTTGTCAAAACTAGTAAATGCAGAAGTGGTGATTAGACATAGGAACATGATAACATGCCACTCCTCTAAATTTTCCAAGAATATTCCACTCTCAAACACACATGTGGATCCAAAAGAATCCCACCACCAACTCTCAGATCTGAGTCATTATAAATAATTCAAGAAGCATGGGTGTGTTGCCATAATAGAATTAATAAATTATATATTTTTCCCCAAGTTGTGCATTAATTATAAAATGGATTGATCTCTTATAAAAGCCTTGTTCTTCATTGTAAAAGGGTCAAGATTTTTTAGGCAACCTCACACTACAAAAATTTTCCCTCTAAGAGTACTTCTATTGGCTGAACCTTGCATGTTAATGAGAATTAAGTTCACCTCCCTCTATTTTTCTTACACTCTATGTGATATTTGTGTTTGTTGATCCTTATTTAGGGGCAATGCTTGCCCCTCTCACCACTGTCCATTCCCACCAAATCTATGAGTAACTTGGGACTCACTTATAGGTTGTATCTTATGTGCATTTAGGTCTATGTAGACATTATCTATGGATCATTTGTCATGCCTCTCAGTGTTATACTGCATTTTCACATCTCTATGTGAAATACTTATGTACTTAGAGTGTCCTTGGTGGAGTCTATTTGATAATTCTTTGTTCCCAAATATTTTTAGTGTGTTCACAGTAGTAGGAGTGCTCACTCTATTCTTGGTGTATCACCTTTTTATTTTCCATATCTATCTTACCTTCTCCCTCCCTTTTCCCTAAAAAACCTTAGGTTTAAATTAGCAACAAATTTACCTTTTTGCTCTTTAGGTTTACATGTTGGTCTTAAATTAGGTACACTTAGAATAAAAGGAATATGGCCTATTCCAGAGGCTCATCCCAAGGAGCACAAGGTTTTCATACCTTGGGGAGATTCCCATCATTATGATAAGATAATTGATGCTCCATGCGTGCAGGTAAGTGATAACACTTCCACTTTTAGTGCTGAATAATTTTGTGCCCTGTACAAGGCATTAACACTCTACACCCTACCATAAAAAATCCCACATCATAGACCATCCATAGGTGCACATTTTAAATGACAACATGACTTATATCATTATTTCCAAATTTGGATAAGGATCCTATAGATTGGCTACACTAGATGGTGATGAGCTTGATGAGCCCATGAATATTATGCATCTAAAATGTTTTTATACCTAAAAGGTTCCAAATAACCTCCATCTATGAGTCCCCACTCTTGGGGGCACATCCATCTCCACTATAATTATCTCATCTTTTCATTTTATTCCATCATTTCCATACAATCTTGGTCTTAATAGTGGGTACATAATATATGCTTAGAGAAAACTAGGAGATATGAGTTTCAAACTAGGGCAAATCATTGCTGACCATACAAAGGGAATATATATTGAGGAGTCCTCTAGAATTTCTAATCCACTTTCAAATAGCTACTCATCCTATTTTGGACATCCTAATGCATATTCTAATCACATCCTCCTCGATGACTCTTCTTCTTATCATCTTTGATTACATCCAAACTTGTCTGTCCACATTCACCCAAGTACAATTCCAAAATAACCCACTAATATCATCACTAACAAAGGGTCATTTAATGTTCTTACTCTAGGATCCATCATACACTTTGTAGGCAAATCTTGATCATTCACTTTAGACCCTAAACATTATCATTACAATAGTTTTGATCCTTGTCTCATTTATCATAACAATTTTTGGGAACCATCGACCCCTGTAAATATTTAACTATATCCCTAAAGTTGATTCTTGTAGGGAATCTAGTATATATTTCCTTTAATAACCTTTTTATTAAGCCTTTTTAGGATTTTTTTTATCATATTATAAATAATACTATTTTTGTCCCTCCATTTGTTAGTCATTAGTTGTCAAACATCAATCATATATTTAGGTTGTTATAATCTTGTTATATTATCTTCTTAAGTTTGTTATAATCTTGTTATACATATGTGTATGTGTGTTATTATTGGTGATCAAGTTTTTTTAATAAACATTACGTATTGTAAATATTTTTCATAGTCAATAATCTTGTTTTGTTGTCTTGTTATCTTGTCTTTTTAAATTTTGTTCTTTTTTGACAAAGGGAACAAGGACGAAATTAAGTGACTACCCAACATAGGAATTGGGAAGGCCACTAAAATGGATTTCCCACACATTATGAATCCAATATGACCTTGACTATCCTCATGTCATAGGTACACTTATACTCACATGTGTAATAGTAAATTAGATTTCCTACATATCTAATGGCTTTAAATTTCCCCCATTCCATCCCCCTAATTATTCCACTCTCTCATATAACTATCCTAGCCTACTACCCAACACCCTAGCCACCTCCTTGGTGTAAGAGGATTCTACCCAAAAATTAGTTGTGAGACATATGACTAAAAATAATGGATTATCTACTATCACATGCCAATAAACATTACATGTCATTATACTATCACAATATAAAATAAAAAATATCATCTGCATCTAAACCATAACAATCATCTATATCATCTAAACATATGCATCATCATCATTATCTCATCTATAAATACTCATCATCACATAAAACTAATAATATCCAATCACATAATATAAATCCAACATAAACCACATCTATTATACATATATCCATACCTAAAAACCACATAATTAAGTTCATCTACCATTAATAACCTAATCAAAATACTAATTATACCATCATATACAACAAAATCATAATCACATATATCAAAAATCCATAATGTCCATCGAAGTTTATGTCAAAGTATGTAACTACACAAATGGGACCCATGGGCATCAATGTGCTACAATACATACATGTCCATAATATAACACATGTATAACAAAAACACATCCAAAATCATTGTTGTCCAGGTGGTCTTTTGTTAGGCTAGTGTATAGATTGGGAAGAACTGGATCTGAAAGTCAAAACATGTTTTACTATTGGAACTGTTGCCTCATATAAACATCTATAATACTATGCCTCTCATGTTAGATGAATAATATATCTCATCACCATCCCCATACCCCTCTTCTTTAGTAGCATATCACCCTCCTCTTTGGCCTTCTTGACCACCTATGACTCTACATCTCTCTCTCTCCCTTAGCCTTGACTAAAGCTATCTAATTTATTCCTGTAATGAGCCTATCTATGAGTCTCAACTCTGAATCTTCCTCCAAATTTCAACTATCTACCCTTGTAAGGATTATACCTATCCCATCAAACATAAAACCTATCCAAGTACCCCTACCATCTGATTATCTCTTTGAATGATCTATCCTTGTAAATCTATTGCCATCCTATCCCACTCAACTGTGATCCCTATAACCTCTTTATCTTGGGTCTATATCTCACTCCTTAACCTATATAAGAGTGTTTGGTCATCCTCACTCAAGGTTGGCCTATATAATCCTGAATCATATGCACTTAATCCCCTCCTTGACTAGTCTCCAACTCCAGTCTAGTCTGCTTCTTAACCCCTATGATCTCCCCCATTAATATACATCACATTTAGTCTTCCATATGTATCCTTCTAGACCTGTGATTGGGGATATCATCTCTATTATCATCTCCTCCCTAAATAAACTTGTGCTTGTACCAATACATAAACAATCCCCTCCTCACTTTGACTAACCGTCTAAGTATTCTATGAGGCCATCTCTGAGCCCACCAAGATGTATATGCTATAGTCACTCTTAGATACGGAATGGGAGTCTAGTAATCCTATACAATAGGGGCAATGCTCTTATAATCTATTATGGCTAGTGCTTGATCTACTAAATCCCCCCACTATGGCCTTTCCCTATCACTGTGAGAAAGCAAATGCTCCTCTCCAAAAACATCTTGCTACCTCCCAAACTATCATTGCACATGATCAATCCTATATATTTTAATAATATAATCATGATGACCAATAAAATAACATTCAATGAGTATAAATCATGTAACATCTACATCCTCATCCCATTTCCACTAGATTTGTCTATATGGCATCTAGGTGATCTATTTAGCTTGTAGACTATCAAATACATGTCTATAAAAATACATTTCACCAGCATGGGATCTCTACATTCCAAGAATGATATACCATCCAAACACTAAGGGTTATTTGGGCTCTCTATCTACATGAGTAACCAATGGTCTTTTTATTTTTGATATGCTACCAACTCCATATCTATAACAATAGAGAGGGACCTAAGCTCACTGCTCCTTTGTAAGCCCCCATATGAAGCTCTCTATATAAGTGGGGTAGTACAATGGGACCCTATACAAACACTCGATAATCCTAAACCTTATTAGACATCGCATCCCCTAATCCTAAGTGGAACCACTATCCACTCTTATTTGACAAGAGTATCCCATTAACAAGAGACATAACCATAAGAGTCAACCTATTAATATTACCCCCCCTCAGAGCCTTATTAATGTCCATTCATGAGTCATGAACTCCAATCTATAGTCGACCAACTAATCTCGACACCATCACACTCATGGTATGTTATTTTTAGTATATCTTATGGCCTCTCATTGATAATCAAAAAATATGTAGTACATCCTCTAGAGTCACTTTCATCTCACAAGTAACAAAATGATATGTGCTAGTATTCAAATTCAATCTCTCAACTAGGGCTATAATCAATTCCCTATTGATCCTCACCATTGGCATTGCCATGATATAGTAGAGGCCTACCTATTAGTGTAGGTTTTTATTTTTCCCTATTATTTAATTAAGAAAATTATATATTTGTGCATACATGGAGTTTTCCTACATTTGTGGGATAAGCTAGCTTATGTGGAGATGTGTGTCATAGATGTGTCATAGGTGTCATAAGAATGTCATAAATAACTCCCTTGTATGGGAGTTACTTCTCTATTCTTAACACCTTGTCACCACCTTTCATAGAGGAGTTACAGTCTATTCTTGGGGTGCTTTGACCATATTTTGTGGAGGAGTTACTTACGTGCTCTCCTATATGTATTCTTCACTTTTGGCCATCTCAAGTTAATTAGATATTGGGTTTTCTCCTATTTGTCTTGTGCAATTTATCTTCTTGTATAATTTCAAATTGCTTTAGCATCTATGTGATGTGCACTAGCTTCATCTTGTGTGATCATGTCTCCATTGCATTCACATTATCCGAATTCTGGCAACAACTTTGATATGGTATTAGAGCCACCTCGGTAATCATGTGTCTAGTTATGCTAGTAGTTTATTATAAAATTCTTACTTTGCTTTCTTAGTAGTTTTTTTTTTTTTAACTCGGTTGCATTTGAAAGTTTTGGTAGAGTTTCTTGAAAACTCATGTAAATCTATATGAAAATATGTTAAAAAAATTACTTCTGTTGAGTTTCATTCAAATCTCCCTTTAGATATCTGAGTTAAAATTTGCCAAGACATCTTGTATAGATCTGTTGTGGCTTCAACAAAGGCAGTGGTAATTCTTTTTTTGGTCATTCTGTAGGAAAAAAATCTCTGCAAATCTGGTTTCTATTTCTTAGACGCTGGAAGGGCAGCTTTTCGAGCAACATCTCGGTGCTCTTCTAGTATTTTTGGATCTCACACTAAGCAATGGTGCTAGACCTAAATGAATGAGGCTTCTTCACACCACCGGCTGCAGGGGCTGACTTGCACAGTGCCTTTGTTTCTAACTGCTGGTGATGGGCCTTCCCCCATGTTGATTTCCTCACCGTCTACTTTGTCTGCACCATCTCTCCTTCAAATGATAACTGCAAACATAAATTAGAAGTGCACACCTTATTTTGGTGAGAAAATTCTGCCACACCTGCTGTCTTTTTTGAAAATGGCACCCCTTCCTTGTTTGGCATCCCATGTGGGCCATTAATACTTGGCCTTCCACTTCATTCTGTCTTTTACTTTATTATTTTCAGTCAAAATTGACTTGTCAAAAAAAATCATTCAATTTGACTGAATATTAAATATTTTAGACAATTTGATAATTTGGGGTTTTTTAAAAAAAAACTTGTATCTTCGACCTATGAAGACGAAGGGTGAGGCCCAGGTTGGCAGGAGACCAATTCCCCCTCACTCAAACCTCCTTTGGATTTCTTGCTCTGTGCTGATTCCAATGAGTGGTTGGAAGGCCACTTTCTCTCTCAAAATAGGCCTTTTTTTAATGTTTATGTGCTTTTTTTGCAAAAACACTAGTTTACGGGAAAATTAAATCTTTAATATTTTGCAAATGGTAGCTCAGATTTAGGTGCCATTTTTTGCAAAAGTGTTTGTATTTAAATTATTCATAGTGTAGGCTTGTTATTTGTTAAAAATGCACTAGTTTATAAAGTGCCTAAAATTTGGGTCTCTTGAGATGCATTTTTGACTGAGTCTGATGTCCTATTTGCTTAAAGTTTTGCATTGATTGCTCTAAGACGCATTCTCGACTGAGCCCGACATCTTTTGAGTGTGCACTTGATATTTGGGGAGGATCAATATTTTGAGGGGGGGTGTGATTTTTTTTTAGCACTTACAATTTTGGCTTTCATTCTCCTTTTTACATAATTTCACAACTTGCAATCAACACAACTTCACCTAAATTTAGCTTAAAATGGATTCTTTTCAACTTAAACCCCTAACACCCTTCAACTATCATGAATGGAAAGTTAAAATGTCAATTATTCTTAGAAGCAAAGGGTTGTATAGGATCACCATGGGTACTAAACTAGAACCCAGCACTGATGCTGAAAAGGTCAAGTGGTACAACCATAGTGATGAAGCCTATGGATTATTGAGCTTGTCCATGTCTCTAGAACTTCTCTTCCATTTAGAAACTACCAAGACTCCCAAAGACATATGGGACACCTTAAAACTCTTATTTGGGAAGCTTGATGAGATGAGAGGTCATGAGCTTGAAAACAAACTCATAGGTCTAAGTCCTAACAACTTTGACACCTTACAGGACTTCTTCACTAAGTTTAAGGCCATTAGATTACAACTAAAAGAATGTAGGATAGAGAAGAAAGATGATCAACTCATCCTTTCTATTTTCACAAAGTTAGGCCTAAGCTATTCAGTCTTTGTCTCCACTTTCCATGCCACAAAAGTGCCCTTGGCACTACATGGAAAATGCCTTCTTTGGATTCATTCATTATTGACTTGACTAGGGAGCAAGATAAGCTAATTCAAATGGGCAAAATGAAGTCTACTCAACCCCAAGCGTTGATAGTTGGAAAGGGTAAGGATAAGACTTCAACAAAGGAGAAGAAGAAAAAGAACAAGGACCAGGAGAAGAAGAAAGAAAATAATAATCCTATCAAAAACAACACTGAGTCTTCCTCCTCCAATGCTAAACCTAAGAAGGAGAAGGTTAAGTGTGCCTATTGTAAGAAGACATGGCATGATGAACACAAATTCATGAAGAAACAAATAGATCACCTAACTCATCTTCTAGAGAAGCACAATATAGGTGTTCCTGAGTCCATCAAGCAAAATTCATCTACACAAGATTCTACTAAGGCAAAAGGCAAGGGTAAGGAGAAAAAAAAGGGCAAGGCCCTTGTAGCAACTGTAGCTTCTACAACATCATGGTTCATTGATTCAGGTGCTTCTTACCACATGGGCTCTTCACTAGTTGAGTTTTCATCTTTAGAGCCTTATAACATGACTTCAATTAGTTTAGGTGATGACACATCAATTTCTATTGTAGGGAGAGGGTCAATTGAAATGGAAGGAGGAACATTCAATAATGTTCTAAGTGTTCCCTCTCTTTCAACCAATCTCCTATTAGTGTACCAAATCACTCACATTGTTCAGGGCATGAGAGTTGATTTTTCACCAAATTCAGTGGCTATCAGGGAGTTACATAGTGATACTACAGTGGTAATGGGTAGGGTAGATCACCAAGCCAAGTTATACACCTTCTCACATTTTTCACCTGATTCTTTTCCAACAACATTGCTGACTCATTTAGATGGAGTTAGCAAACTATGGCATGAGCGGTTTGGCCACCTTAACTACCACTACCTTGAACAACTTTACAAAAATGACATGGTCATTGGCTTGCCTCGTGTCCAATTCTCAAAAGGACTTTGCGAGGGGTGCTCCTTTGGGAAGCATCCCAAAGCAAAATTTGATAAAGGCAAAGCTTGGAGGGCTTCACAACCTTTAGAGTTAGTCCACAGTGATGTATCGGGACCCTTTCCCAAACCATCTTTCATAAGGGCCAAGTACATCCTCACTTTAATTGATGATTTCTCTAGGTACACTTGGATATATTTTCTCAAACAAAAGTCTGAAGTGTTTGAAAATTTTCTAGACTTTAAAGCTCTTGTTGAGAAATAGAGTGAGAAATTCATCAAGGTTCTTCAAACTAATAATGGAGGGGAGTATGTCAGCAATAAGTTTGAGCAATTTTGCACCACAAAGGAGATTTTTTTGTAATGCATAGTCACTTACAATCCTTCATAGAATGGAGTTGCAGAATGCAAAAATAGGTTCTTGAAAGAGATGGGTAGCTGTATGATTCACTCCAAATCCTTAGCACCACAGTACTAGGCCAAAGCCATCAATTGTGCTTGCTACATTCAAAATAGGGTTCCTCACAAAGCTTTAAAAGGGATAACACCCTTTGAAGCTTAGCATAAAAGGAAACCTGATGTTGAGCACCTTAGGGTTTTCAAATCCCCAGCCATGGCCTGCATTTTGAAGAAGAAACATAAAGCTATGGAATGTCATTCCAAGTCTTACATCTTTGTAGGATATCCAGATGGTATTAAGGGGTATCACCTTCTAGATGTAGTCACTCATGAGTTGTTCATTGAGAGAAGTGTCTATTTTTAAGAGAGTCCTAGAGACTTAACACTTGACACTTCTTCTCCCTCATCAGATCTACTTCTTCATGATGATTCCTCATCAGATTCAAATCAGCCACAGTAGGTTTTTAAGCCAGAGACATCTTCTTCTTCTTCAAGTTTAGATAGCGAGGACAGTGATGCAGAGTAATCCACCTCTAGTTAGTCAGAGGATGAGGAGTTAGCACCTGACTCACCCACTTTCAGGCCACTTTGGGCTAGACAGACACTTGAGAGTGCTAGCACTTGGGTAGGAGATCTCACAGATGACAGACATACTAGGGGGATTTTTAGAGAGATTCACATGCCTTCTTTGCTTTAGTTTCAGATCCATAGACTTTTTGAGAGGCATTGGGAGTACCTGAGTGGGATAGTGCTATGGAGGAATAATATTCTTCCTTAATCAAAAATCACACTTGGGATCTGACTTCACTTCTTAAGGGAAGAAAGATGGTTTGATGTAGGTGGATATATCAGACCAAGTTTATAGTAGATGGGTTAGTTGATAAGTACAAGGTGCGATTGGTCACCAAGGGTTTCTCACAAGTGGCAGGCATTGACTACTCAGAGACCTTTGCACCCAATGCAAAGATGACTATTATCTCACTCACCTTGGCTATTACCGCAACACATGGTTGGGATGTGTACCAAATGGATGTGAAGAGTGCCTTTCCTCATAAAGACCTAGAGGAGGAGATCTACATGGAACAGCCACCAGGATTTATTTAAGATTCTTCCTTAGTATGCAGACTTAGGAAATCTATCTATGGCCTTAAATAGGACCCTCAAGCTTGGTATGCCAAGATGGATTCCTTCCTTCTCACAGCAGGTTTCACTAAGTGCCATTTTGACCCCAATGTCTACTTCTTATGGTAGGATGATTCACTCCTGATTTTGGTTCTATATGTTGATGACCTTTTAATCACTGGGAGTTCTTCATCAACTATTACAGTAGTGAAGGCATCTCTCTAGGATAGATTTGACATGATAGACTTGGGTTTGTTGCACTACTTCTTTGGCATCAAAATCTCATAGTCAGATTCAAGGATTTTTCTTGGACAACCTAAGTATGCTCTTGATTTATTGTCTCAATTTCACATGGCTAATTGCAAGCCATCTTCAACTCTTTTTCTATCAGGAGTCAAGCTTGAAGTTAATTGTTCTTCACCATTAGTTTATGCCACTCAATATCAACAACTTGTTGGCAGTCTCATCTACTTAACTCACACCAGGGATAACATATCATATACAGTGGGACTTTTCTCCATATTTATGTAGGCACCTCATGAGTTGCATTAGAAAGCAGCTAAAAGGATCTTACATTACATATAGGGTTCACATAGATATAGGATTCATTACAGATTTGGCATAGAGGTTGACTTGGTTGGATATATAGATTTAGACTGGGCTGGCAATTCATAGACTCACAAGTCCACTTTTGGTTACAGTTTCTCTCTAGGTTCTGGTCCTATCAGTTGGTCTAGCAAGAAGCAGAATGTTATTGCTATATCATCCATAGAGGTAGAGTATAGGGGAGCTATTAATGCAACTACTGAGGCTATATGGTTTTAGGGGATTCTTTTTGAGTTTGGCATTCCTATCAGGCAGCCCACCATCATTTATTATGACAACTAGAGTACCATTCAAATTTCTAGGAATCCAATTCAACACCAATAGACCAAGCACATAGAGATTCACATGCATTTCATTCAGGAGCTTATTCATAGTCAGGTCATTGACTTGATATTTTGCCAGTCTTCAGAGCAGGTTGTAGACATCTTCACCAAACCTTTCATCGAGAGCAAGTTCATTCATCTATGAGCTCTTCTTGGGGTGTGGTCTACATCTACAGCAACATCATCTTTAGGGGGGGCCTTCTAGCCTCTTCATTTCTTTTATGTCTCTCTTTTGGTGGAGTTTTTTCTTATGAGTTTTCTCCTTTTCTCTATCTTATGAGAGATTACATTGTACATGGGTACCTCATCAGGCCTAGTTGCCAAGACCCATTTTATATTTCCACACTACCCACCTAAGCTACACTTATGGGGGGGGTATTAGTGTATGTTTTTATTTTTCCCTATTATTTAATCAGGGAAATTATATGTTTGTGCATATATGGAGTTTTCCTACATTTGTGGGATAAGCTAGCTTATGTGGAGATGTGTGTCATAGATGTGTCATAAGTGTCATAAGAATGTCATAAGTAACTCCATTGTATGGGATTTACTTCTCTATTCTTAGCACCTTGTCACCACCTTTCATGGAGGAGTTACAGTCTATTCTTGGGGTGCCTTGACCACCTTTTGTGGAGGAGTTACTTGCGTGCTCTCCTATGTGTATTCTTCACTTTTGGCCATCTTAAGTTAATCAGATATTGGGTTTTCTCTTATTTGTCTTGTGCAATTTATCTTCTTGTATAACTTCAAATTGCTTTAGCATCTATGTGATGTGCACTAGCTTCATCTCGTGTGATCACGTCTCCATTGCATTCGCATTATCCAGTTTCTGGAAACAACTCTAATACTACCATCTCAAGCACTCCATACTCAGTTGGTGTCAAATAATGCATCTCATGAAGTACCACTGGATGTTGTAATCAGGAAGCCAACACGCCTAAATCCTCCTATACCAACACACATCCTATTAAACCATGATAATATAATCATAACTATTCAACCTCTTCTATCCCATATAACCTAGTACCTACTTATCTAGACCCTTGACTCGCTCATTTAGCCTAAATCCCTAGCCACTTACCTAATCCTTTCCCTTATACCTAATCCATCCTACCTAATAATCTATCACAAATAAATTCTCTACTATACCCAAGCATCTAACTAATTATCTACCTCTCTAATCATTTGTCTAACTAACCTAGTCACACTAGCTCCTAATACTTCATTCCCACTAACCTATTCTATTTAGCTAATTACCCCTCATAATTAATTTTCACACCCCTTTAACTTACTCATTTAACCATATAAATCCATAACTAACATAACCCTTAATACCTTTAATCTCTTA
Source organism: Torreya grandis (assembly GCA_037957365.1). Taxonomy (NCBI): domain Eukaryota; kingdom Viridiplantae; phylum Streptophyta; class Pinopsida; order Cupressales; family Taxaceae; genus Torreya; species Torreya grandis. The sequence continues at coordinate 5,495,833 of JARHVA010000340.1, forward strand.
CTAACATATCCCCTTTCCTATTCCCATTTGTTAACTATCATTCATAATATTGCTTATCACAATTTAGCCATAACTAATAATTTTGACGATATCGCTATTAAAGACATGTGGTTTTGCAAAACCGCCAATCTAACCTCATGGTTTTAAAAACCATAATTCACCCTCTATTATATTATAATAATTTAAATCATTTGCTATGGTATTGAAAAACTGTAGGTCACCCCTCATGGTTTTGAAAAATCATAGCTTGCAGTTATATTATTACAACTTGCAGTGACAATACTATGACTAAGTGAAAAAATCCCAGTGGAGGTATTACCAAGCCCAAACATAAATTCCATAAATACCTATAATAAATGCAATAATTATGAAATAAATAGGCTAGGTAGAGAATACTCACTTGTGGTCCTACATCGACTACCCTCTAGTGCTTCCGGATCCTCTCTCTGTAATGTGACGAGTGAGGAATGCAATCCATAGCTTAGTATCTAGAACACAAAAATCACAATAGCTAAAAGACAAAATGAGCCTTTTACCCTTACCTTTCTTATTTTACCCCTAATTCATTCCCTCTTTTACCCTCCTTAACCATATTATCCAACCTCATCTAATAATCTTGATCCCTAAATCTCTTTTCATGTCTTATTCTCTCATTTAATCACCATTTCCTCATCCATTTCCTCATCCCTAAGTCTTCCTAAATCACTATTCTATGGCATAGTCTTCTATTACCTATTATAAATCCAAAATCTTGATCAGAACTACATCATCCTAAGGTCTCTTAAGACTATGCAGGCAACACCTGGCTACTTTTTTATGCCTAGGGATAGCTCAACCATTATTAATTTCCAATCCCATCCCATCCCCTATGGTTCCCTCGATGTTATCAAAAAATATTGTGCTAAAAATCCTATATAAAGTGGATTATTCTAAATAATGCCATTTATAGGTTTTTAACTAACCTTGCATGTGTCTGTACTAAGGGAGTTATTGTCAGCTTATGGCCTATATCATTATTTTAATTCCATAGATAATGTTTACATCTCAAAAAATTTAGTCTTATCATCTTAATCAACCCACCTCTCTTCTAGACATTGGTAATTGTATATAACTCATCTTATGAGGCCAAGTCACTTTATCCCATAAGCATTTATGCTTAGGGAATCTTAATCATAGCTAAATTCATATTTGGGGTAGCCCAAGCCCTCCTCATCTTAATCTTATCCCACCCCAAGGATTTATTTTTGAGTGGCCATCTAGCTCATTCCTCCCTACATGTCCCATCGAGGGGGCATCCTGTATGCTAATAACATTCTCATCCATGAAATGTTTTTCTTTGAAAGTCCATTTACTCCTTCCACTTCACTTCACTCACAATGCCCTTTCAAAGAGGGGTAAAATTTATGCACCTAAATTTGTTTGTCTTAATAATTCTATTAAACCCACTAATATATCCAATGACCATAGTCTCAATGAATTAATTAGAATCCTATTTATCATATAATATTTCCTATACCCATAAAACTTTCTATACCCATAAAAATAATTAATTGCCCCATTAACCTAATAACACACCTACTTAGTCATTAATCTTATCACATTAACTACACATGAACCCACTTGAAAATTAAAAATTTCTATTTATTAAACTAAACCTAGCCTCTCCTACATCCCTATGAAACCTAAACCTCATTTAATCCTCATATTATCCCCTAAACTAACTAAGAAACCTCTAGAACTAGAGAAGCTCCTCTAAGATTCTAAAAGTCTCTAAACTAGAGACTTCTAAAAAATTTAAAATTCCCCTGAAAACACCTCTACCATCCCATAAAAGCCATGCTTGGGACATGGCCAAATTAAATTGGAAAATCCATAAGCCCTAATTATACTCTTATACTTAGCCATCCTAAATCATCCCCATACTCTTGAAAATACACTCAACTATCTAAGGAAGCCATTAGAGTCATTTTGAAGCCACAAGCAATCAATCCACATTCAATCAATTTTTCATTGAAATCAGTTTAAAGATCTTGGAGAAAATTCAAAAGGGACAAGGTGATGGTAAAATTTAAATTTTAATTGCTGATTGTTCTTTTATTTACCTTATTTTTATGATATTGTGTTGTTGGGTTTAACTTACTATATATAGTAGTTTTGATCAATAACTAAAAAATACAATCATACATCTCCCATAGTAAGCTTAATTCGATGGCATTTTCCATAATAGTTGATTGTACCACCATCTACAATCATGACTTGAAGTTTTGGAGTTAGGTAAATGAAATAATTCAAATGAGTAGCAAACTTGCTATTGAATATTTAGATTGAGATGCTTTAGGTAAAAGTGCATGACAAGAAATAGTAGGTTGATATTCTTTAGATTCATCCTCAAGTTCTTACAAACCTACCCTTAAAGCCTAATCATCTTCTTCCTCCTCATTGGCACCTTCAATGTAAAAAAAATTATTTTCAGTACATTGATTTCATTTGCTCCATTTACTATTACATACAAAAAAAAAATCTTTTGCATGTTTTTCTTCAACTTAATGAGGTGTCAATTTGGTAGGCTATGGAAATGATGGTGTTGGGAAGGTACATTTATGAACATTAGTGAAATATTTCTATTTGATTAACTCTTTTTCCTCAACTAGACATGCCCTTGGTATGGCTTCAGATACATTAATGGGATGGAACATGCGAACTTCCAGTTGGATGTTATATTTAAGGCCACCCAAAAATAGGTTAGTCGAATTTTCCTCAGTGATGTATACCACACATAAGGAGAAATTATAAAATTGATGAATGCAATCCTTTACCATCCCAATTTGGCATAACTTAGATAGTTGGGTGAATTAGGTTTCTGAGACATTGTTGTGATAGTGGAGCTATATCTCTTTAGAAAATATAGACCAAGAAACCAAGAGACCCTTCTTTTTCTTTTGAACACACAATTAGTGATACCAAATAAACTTCTTAGAATCTAATATAGAAAGGCTTTGCCCACCTTTTATGTAAAGGGAGTCTGATGTAGATCAAATAAATTTTAAATTTGATTAATCCATGTGAGTACATCATTACCATCAAAATTATGTAGGTCCACTTTTGTCAATAATGACCTCGTACCATGGTTGGCATTGTGATTGTTTGGAGGAAAAGAGCCAAACTGAAGTGGTAAAGTGTTAGTTTGTAATTTTAGAGTTGAAAATTTGGCTAATTGCCTAGTGATTTGTTGTAATTAATTTCAAAAGCTATTTAGGTCCCCTCTCAGCCCTATGAGGTTGCCTTTAACTACATCATGATCATCTTTATGCACCATGCCCTATAACTCTGATTGAAGTTGTTGAACTTCCTCTAAAATACTTAGATCAAAAGTTTCTGATTCCATGTCATCTTTGTGAGGATTTTTAGGCATTTATTTCCCTTTCCTATGACTACAAGTGTTAAGCCCTACCATACACAAACCCTAGGGGAGTTGCGACAAAAAAAATGTATTAATAGATGATGCTATTGTTATCATCTCATCGAGATGAAACCAATGACTATTAATGTGCATAAGGGTGAAAATTTTTGAACTAAAAAAGTGTACCGATAGAATATATAGTTGCAATCATCTTTCAAAGATGAATCTAATGACTGCTAATTTTCACACGATAAAAAATTCTAGACTTATTTATTTTATTTTATTTTGTAAAAAACCTCACAAACAAAAATATAATGATGAAAAAATTTAATTCCTTTTGGATCACAAGTTATGTTTTTTATGCCTTCTAGTGCTTAGGACGCTAGAACCAAAAAAAAATTACATTACAAAAATTTGCACAAATTGAATCTTTGATACAACATATAATGAAATTACTTAGATTATTCATAAAAATATAATTATATATTGTATAATTAAGATCAAAATAAATAGATCCACAACAATAATTGTCGAATGAGTAGAATACTTGGATATTATAAATGAGTCACTTTGAGGGGGAGAACCTCCACAATAATGCAATAAGAACATAATTTAAAATATGATGACAAAAAGACTAACCACTACCTCATATATATACTCTACTTAGCCAAGGTTATTCCATAGGTTGATGATACTAAAGACATAAAGAAATAAAATAAGATAATATGAAAGTGTGTAAGCCATAAGTTAGCCACACATATCCCTAGATGCATTATAGGTTAAGGTGTAGCAGTGCTTATGTGAATGAAGGTAATAATTATTTTGATTATGATTTTAGGCATGATGATGTGGATGATTAGTATGTTATTTCAATGTATCATTGTATAATAGTAGTGAAGGATAAGTAGGCCAAACTAATGTTATAACTCAAGAGATAAGTTCGCCTTTCCTTTCCATAGACCTTTCCACTAGTCATGAAGTATAATGAGAAGAAATTATAAAATAATTAACCAACATATTTTTAATACTAAGATTACAATTGGGAAAGATGATATAATTAAAAAATGGATATATGATATACATGTTATTTCTCATGATGTTATACCTTGCAAGGATGTTTCTAAATGTAACGATTATTCTAGTGATATGAAGTGTAATGAAAATTATTCTATTGACATGAGATATAATGGTATTCCTAAATGTAACAAATCTTCTAAAGACATGAATTATTATGGTAAGTCTTTTATTGACATGAGATGTAATGATATTCCTAAATGCAATAAATCTCTTATTAATATGAAAAGTGATGATAGTCCTTCCATTGACATGAAATGTGATGATATTTATAAACTATAAAATGATTCATCTATTAATACGACATGTGATAATGTTTATAAGTAATGTAATGATAGGAATATTTTTTATGAGCCTTTTACACCCATATTTAAGATATATGGTGAGATGAAACCTCTAAGTGAACCTTTCCAATCTATAACCATGCTTACTAACCTTATATTGTGCATGATACATGAAATGGGTGAACTTCAATATTTTTTTATTTTATCTCTAGATTATAAATCATATAATACTAAGTATGATAATAATGTCATACTAGGGAAACATATATTACAAATGATCTTTAATCATATTTATCTAGAAGTATTCATTATGCCTAAATTCAAATTTTTTTTATGGACATGGAGATCCTCATGCCCACATTGCACACTTTGTGTCCTCTATTTAAGAAAATTCATGTGATTAAAGAGTATGATAAAAAAACTTTCATCAAAGTTTAAAAGGTAGATCCTTATATTAGTTTTATGATCTACCTAGTGGGTCCATAATCTTTTTCATAAAACTAGAAGAGGATTTCCTATCTCATTTATATAAGAATATAAGTCCTAGATTATAATTGGAGAATATAAAAAACCTTTAACAAGGTCATGATGAACTTATATAAAATTACATTATAAAGTTATAAATATATACTAAATTGCTTAATATATCAACCAACTAATTTGGAAAAGAAATTCATCTAAATAGTAAGGGTCTTTTATCCCCACTTAGGGAAAAAACACTTTAATATATATTTACTTTAATTTGTTTTTTATGATTATGATCATGATCTTGTACATGCACACACTCATGCCTTTGATTCAACTTGTACCCAAAAGTTAACAACCTCAATTCTCCAAAGTGAATCTCCACTTAAGAAGGCATATACAAATAAAATAATTAATAAGAAGGAAACTTGTATGAATCCTATTCCTTCAATTGTGGACCAACCCATCTAATTTGATAGACTTGATGATCAACCAAGTACTATTTTATGTACCCTCCTTGATAATAAGTTGACCAAATTGATTTTTAATTTCCATTGCCCTGCATGTCATTTAACATGAGTGGGGGAAAAATCATTTTTTAACTATCATCACATCAATGGAAATGGAGATATCAACTGTTATACATAGAAAAATATAATTGAATAACTTGTAGATAAGGATGTTATTGTATTTGAATAATATAAAAATAATCTCACAAGGTTAACCTCTCCATCTTCTTTTATTTCACACTCTATGAAAATTGATGTATCTAAGAAAGTTATTAAAATGAAACCAAAGGTCATCGATGATCTTATAGAAGATGAACATAGAAAAGGAAATGTCATTGATGAAAAATGTAAGCACAATTGGATGTCATAAGGAATTAGGATATTATGGGAGTAAGTTACAACATATGAGCAACTATGAGGAACTAATAGTGGATATTTATATACTAGTGTCTTTTACGCCTAAGCTAGAATAAACATTATGTTTTGTGAATCCTACCATTATAAAATTTAATGTAATAATTATAAATTCATGGTTAAATAAAATGAAATCAATTTTGGATAATATTAATAGGATTATTTCATTTGATTTCCAAGGTGGTTTGTTGACATTTCTAAGAGAGAAAACACCTAAAAATAAAATTTCTACTAAGAGTATAGTTGTATCTTTAATCATAAAAGTATGGGTGCCAAAGAAAAATAAAAATAGTATAAAAAGGTTAAACAAGTATCGATTACTCCCACTCTATATAAAGTGAAATAAAATAAATAATCTCCAACCATTAGTATTGGCCAAGTATCACTATGTACATTATTTCACGTGGGTTAATGAAAATGAAATCATAAGTATTCCTATAAGCTTAACACCAAATGTGCATTCAAAGATTCACTTACTCATAAGATAAATCAATTAAGTCAATATAATACTCTATATGATAA
>JARHVA010000340.1:5510000-5607500 GCA_037957365.1 Torreya grandis
ATTATGGATAACCTAAAACTACCATATTTTGATCATGTCAACAAGTGATAGAGAATGATTACATAAAGTGGGAGTAGATGTTGAAGCAAAACTAGATTATCAAGGGGGAGATGAAATGGGTGGTGGGGGAAGAGGGATGCACTAAGTTGAAAACATAATCTTTATTGAAACTAAGACACTTAAATCAAATAGACAAGACTAAGAGACTCATGACATTAGTGACCTGAGAGAACCCTTATTAACAACGTAAGTTTTGGATAACTAGTGAAGTATAAATATCATCCCATGAAGTCTAGTAAGCATGAAAAGTAAAATGGACCTACCTTACTTCAATGTGTTCGTAGTTCCTCAGGATCCCTTATAGATGCATCATTATACTATAAATATTAGATACTTTTATTATACATTAGGTGTCACTATGATATAATGAGACCTCCTACCCCATTATATTAGCCTAACACACCCTAATGGAACTTGACTCTATCATGAGGCCAACTATGGAGTTTGAGCTTCATTTAGGATAGTATATGTGCTAGATAAATATCACATCTTTTAGTATGATTTGAATTGTAAAAAGTGTATTTACCCTTATATCATTGCCTTTTTCTTGTATTAAATAGATTTTAATTTTTTTAGATTTTATTATTCCTCATCCATATGGATTAAAAAACCAAGCATGGGTTCTAAAAATGACTATCACAAGAAATCTTACACTAGGTAGCTAGGGAAGAGAATTGAAAGACCATGGTGTTTAAGACTCCTAAACTTACACATTAGATAAGAGGGAAATATATAAATTAACAATGATGTGCCTAATGTGATTTTAAATGTAGGGAATGATGAAAATGAGCATACAACTATTGGGTTGACCCAAACACAAAAAATGTATAATGAAAAATGTTATAATGATAAGTACTCATGAATCATCATCATAAGAAAGAGTATGTGTGAATGAAAACATGGAGATAGAATGATAGAGTTTTATCATAAATGAATATAACTAATTCTAAGTGTATAAAAACATGAATCTCAACCATTACTCTATCTTTTTGGGAAGATGCCAGCTAAAGTTGGGAAGAAAAACACTGTAAAAATATTGAGATGATGGATATTTATTAGGAAGATCTAGTCCTATATAAGGTCTTACAATGAAACTCACAAACTAAAAAATCCTAGAGGTGTAAGGAAAAAAGATTGAAGGACCAAAGAGGTGAACTAAGAATAATGTGTAAAAAGACCCAAAGGCGTGAAAAGAACTGATGTTGATGCTATGTTGAAAAAAATAGAGTCTAAGTAAAACCTAAAATAAATGCTAGTTAACTTGAAATCATATAATTAAGAGTGTATTAGAAATGGAAAATATCAATATATAAAGTAAACTAAAGAGGACCATAGAATGAATTAACTTACTTATTCAAAAACTAGGCATTGGTTGGTTCTTGGAACATGTGTCCTTCATTGGTTTGTAATATATATGTACTTGTTCCTAGAATGTATTTGAATAAATAAGGTACCCATAACTTTTGTGTGTACTTTACCTCTTTGTCATGGGTGTAATCTAGCTTAAGCACTAAGTATCCAATATTAAAAATACATACTTTTGACTTTTTTTTAATGTTGTTTAGCTATGCAAGATTTATATTGGTGATTATGTTGTAAAAACACCCATGCACCACTCATCAATGACATATAAAAAATGAATACAATATTCACAAAGATATTCATAAGGGATGATACCATGAAGAGAAATGCACAAGGAAGGTAACTAAACTTTTAATGGTAATACATCTTCAAAGTTGTATACTAAAAAGGAAGGTGTTGCCCCAGTGATAGTATGAATACTAGTATGATAAGCCCAAAGTGTAGGATATACCTTGAGATGTAAGTCATAAAAAAATAATCCATAATAGTTTTTTGAAATATATTTTAAAGTATTTTGTTAGTGGATTTAGATTGACCATTGCATTGAGGGTGATAAGGTGTGGAAAATTTGTGCATGATTTTGAATTAAGTGCATAGCTATTTCATATATATATATATATATATATATATATATATATATATATATATATATATATATATATATATATATATCCAACCATAATTAGATAGGATGGTGTTTTTAATAATGGAATTGAATATGTATAGCATCTCAGTCTTGTATATTTGATAAATATCAATCCTGGCTCTACCCTTAAATTCTAAACTAGCTTATTACCGAATGTCTCATATTCACCATCTCATTATGCCTAAATGATTATCTATTATTTCAATCCATGAGAAATCATATAAAATGTCTGAAATATTAAAATAGCATCCCATGAGTGATATTTATCAAATTGCATGCTATATCAATGTATGCATCTTCAATAGTATGTTTCAACCTTGTGCGCACACACTTCCACACATAAGGGAGAATTACATAAGTATGAGACCCTTATTAGAGTATTGGCTATGTGGTAATACTCAGTGATAGAGGGGTCATTAAGGTCAACTTGACATCATGAACCCATGAACCTATTTTTGACAAACTCATTATAAGGGTGAAGAAGGGTAAAGAGATAGAGTTTGATTAATTAAATAAGAGAGACAACCTATATCATAAATATGAATATATCATCCAAAAGGTGACAAAAACCCTAAAATAATGAAGTTGGTCACATCAATATCCAATCATTATTTTGTATTGGACACCTATGTCATAGCCAAACACTATCATCGATGGTATGTCAAGATATGATAGTAGTTTTCATGGATACAAAAGTCTAATTTATAGAATCTAATGACTAGTCCAAAATACTGATCCTACATATTTTCTACCTATTTATAGTCTAGATCTACTTGCACATAGTAAACCCAACTAATTATCATTTCTCTTTAGTATTGTAATAAATTGAAAATATTTTAAATTTGGTACTTTAAATATTTAGCATATATCACTGTTATAATTCATAATATTTATTTATTTGAGTTTGTAATTAATTTACCTACTATATATTAGTTTATACCCTTGTGTTTGAACTATTTTTATATTCTTAATATTATCCCCACTATTTTAATTTAGGGTTAAACATTTAGTGAACCTGACCACTATGTCTCTATATAAAACTCCTATCTTTCCTTAGGGTATTTAACCTCCCAATTTTTTTTTTAAATATTTATTTTACTATTTATATGTAACTTAGGTATAGCCCTAGATTAGGTGGTGTTTCTATTAAACATTCAGAGTTTCCTCTTTTACCATATAAGATGGCTAAAGCCAATGAAATATCAAATATTATGCCTAATGAGAGTGCCAATGATGAAAATAAACAAAAATATGAAGAAGTTATCATAGAATATGATTATGATCATTAAAGAAATGAATCTAATGCAAATAATTAACATAAGCAAATATATCAAGATAAAGTGCAATCTATTACTATGTTTTAAGAGCATATTTATCAAAATCTTGAGGATCTTGATGAGATCCTCAAAACCATATTGGAAACTAAAAAATTAAAAGGAACAAATGACTTATCCATCCCCTTGAGTACATCATTGATTCATACATCTAGTGGGGTTGTGAATTATGTTTTCAAACCATTATTCCCCAAGGACCAATATACTATTGATACATCACCATGGGGTAAGTGAATTTTTAAACTTAAATACCAGTTTACATCCTCTTTGGTGACTGCTCAATTATCTACTCTTAATCTTAATGGGTCTATAATGAAATATATTCTTCAAGTTATAAAATATTTAGAAGATAAGGTTACCAATATTGAACAAAATTCTCTAATGTCTCCTCATGATATTGATTCAATATATGTGTTACACAATCCCCTTAAAATTAAAATATATTTGCACCTTTTTCTAATTAATTTTGTTGCAACCAATTTCACATTTAATGATGGAAAGTGTGATATTGAACAACATCTCCAATATTTCCATGTGACATGTCTTGATTATGAAACTAATGATAAAATTTTGGCAAAATTATTTCCAATGAGCCTAAACAACTATGATTTACTATGGTTGATGTAAGGCCAAACCTCACTTTGCAAACAGTTGTCTCATTCTCTGCTCTGATACCAAATGTTGCATGGCTATTCTCAAACTGCAATTCATCCACACAAAGACAATATAAACATAACCATACAGTCAATTAGATATATCTAGCAAACATATTCATCAATACAAAATCATATAGATGACCAACCTGCATAGTCCGTAGATTTTCCTTTCTCCTACACAGTCCGTAGCTTTAAGCCTACAGAGTCTGTAGATTCAAGCCTGCAGAGTTCATAGATTTCCTTTTCTCCTACAGAGTCCGTAGATTCAAGCGTGCAGAGTCCATATATTTTATGGAAAGCTTTGAGAATGGAGAATTTGAATTCACTACCTTAGAATGCTGTCAACACATGCTACCTAGCTCTGTTTGGCTCAGGTTTCTCATCAACATTTTTATCTGGAATTTTGACTAGTTCTGAAACAAAACATTGTCCCACTTCTGTTCCTTAAACATGATAGAAAAAATATTATTATAGTCTCCATTTTCTTGATGAACAGGTCCACTTTTATCTGGTTGTCTAGATTTGGACACAACCCTTCCCAATTACAGGCACACCGAGTGTGTGTAATGAAGTGTTAGGTGGATGAACTCCAACTGCAAGATACTAGCTACTTATATCATTGAATCCACATCAACACAAATAGGAATGTGGAATCCTACTTCGGGTCTTCAACTCATCTAAGAACCAAATAGAAACAAATGCAATTGCAACCAAACTCTCTCAGTCTGTTCTTAATAGTCCTCTTCCCCAACACACCTGTCAAACTTGTCTCTCCAAACAGCGTAGCATCTGACTTCTCTATTGCCCCTTAATAATCCATATATGCCCTCAGATCTCAATGGATTTCTTCAACAGCTCACAACAATCGATCTCCTACAAATTGATTTAGATCAAACTCAAACTCCTTTCCATATCAACAATGGAAGTCCGCTTCTCTGAAAGAAATGGCACCGTTCGTAGAGAAGCCAAACAGAGGAAGTTTTGATTGCTTTCTTCAGGTGGCCATAGACATTTATGTTTACTTCTGTGTACTTATTTGTAATAGCAAATATATCAACATAGACACTAGGTCCTTGTAAAATGGTGTTTGTTCTGGAAGCAACACCTGAGCTGCATCTTCACCTTCACACTGTTACACAATCTTTGTATGCATAGGATCTCTAGTCTCGATTCAAATCATAGAATTACCACACCCAAAGTGTATACAAACCACAGGTTTCTCTGCCTAGAGGTGGAACTCGAAATTCTACTTTAACAACAAAATCTCTCATTATCACCAATATTCTCAATTGACTTCTTCCATTTGTGAACCATAATATTTTTAATTACATAATATAGGCCGAATGGCCTTCATGACTCCTCCTCTCTCTAGAAGAGATCCTCCTTCCTTTCTTCTTCTTTTTACTTGCTGATCAGAGGCATTTGTTACATATAAAACTCTTTTCTTTCTAACTCCTACGTCCAACTTTGGACTCTAAACAAACATACATGATTTCCTCAAACAACCTACTAATTGAGAAAGATTATCTAACCTATACTTGGGGGATTTCAACTATTTCCTTGATCCTCTCCACAAGCCAAGATTGTCTTCCAATGTAGGAGATTCTAACTTCCATTTTTGACTTTTCCATCTTTTACATTTACATTTACAATTACTCCTCCTCTAAGACAACATTTTGGAGGGATAATATAATAATTGGAACTTGAATTTAATTGTAACCATATCTTGCCAAGATGTCTGTAGATGATCCTGCATCATACTCTCCCTCTAGAAAAGATTTGAACCTTAGTTCAAATGTCATGCTTCCTCCTCACTTTAGTCTTCACTTGTATACCTGGATCCCAAGGTCTTGTTGTCAATGCCAATGCTTGTCTTTGACAGTCTTTGTTCTTCATTTTGCTTTTCTTCCTCTTTAGATATGTCCTTTTCCTCATCTCTTTCTCAGCTACCATCTCCCACTTCCATGCTTCTTCATATGTGTCTTCAAAGTTTTCATCTTCTACACTTGCATTCAAAACATCAAAAGCTACCTTATAATAAAAATCTTTAGGCCATGAAGCCTCTTGCCTGCCTTCACATTTCTTCTCTTTGGCCAAATATACCTTCACTATCTCTCTTTGTTCTTGCCTTGTTTCACTATTCCCAATGGTGTTTTCACCATGGCTTGTACCTTCATTCATCTCTCTTGAATAACCAAATAGTTCCTCCAACATCTTCAACTCTTCCTTTAGTGAAATCTCATCTATCTCACCATCTTCATCAAACTTGGGCTGATCACTCACAAGGATTACTTGCCCTTTACATCTTATCTCATCTTTTCTTGGCTTGTCTTCACATAAACCAACTTCTTCATCATCATCAATATACTTATCAAAAACAACAGGAGCACTATTACCTTGTCTCTCCTTACTCTCTTCAATCGCTGCTTGAAGCCATCTTGTTTGTTGTGCTGCATACTTTCTCCCTTCCTCATCATCCATCCATTTTGAAATCTCTCCTTGCTGCATATTAGTCCACACAGCCACTTTCCATCTTTCATTTATCATGAAAATATCATTGAAAGATTCAAAAACATCATCACAAATAATTTGTTTACCTTTCATCTTTGCATCCTCATACTCTACCTCATTATCCTTTGAGAAGTTTTCTTTCTCATCTTCATTCTCTTGGCTACTTGAATTACCTTCAATCCTCTCTTTTCTCTTTGCCTTCTTAGGCACCCACATCTGATTCTTCTTCTTATCATTTGACTTCACAAGCCATTTAGGCATCCTGTAACCATGCTCTTGTACCAGCACTTACTCTTGCTTGGGAGTTTGCTTCTTCCACCATTTAGGCATCACATACCCATGCTTAAATTATCTTTTTAAGGGATCTATCATCTTCCTTAACTCTTGCACCTATACATTAGCAGCTTCATGCTCACAATAACAATCAAAATCAGATCTTAACACTTCATTTACCTTTTTGATAGCTTGATCCATGGAGCAATCTTTATCTCCCTTTGTACTTGGCTACTCTCTTTCTTCTTCTTGGCCTTCAATGGCATCATGGAATTCAGCTTCATCTTCTACCTCTTTTCTTACTTGTAAGGTTTCTTCAACACCTCTCTCATGTATTAACCAATGCATCTCTTCTTCTTTATCAATAGCAGCAAACTTTTTCTTTTCTCCTACACATTCACTTGTGTACTTGGTGTCTTCTCTTGCACCAATCTCTTCACTCTCCAAGGTCTTTCTCTTGACCTTCATAAGGCTGCTCATACCTGCACTTACCCATACAAAAATAGCATTAGATATAAAAACAAGAGACCATAAGGTCCCTATGAGTGCTCTCTTCATCAACACTCTCATCTTCTTAAGTGCTCTTCCTGGCACTTCATCTTTTCTTTCTTCTCTTCTCTTGTCCTCCTCAATGAGAACCTTCTTCACAACTTCTTCCTCTTGCTACTCACTTGGCAACCTTCTTATCTTCTTCAAGCCTCTATGGGCTTCTCTCTTCATGGCAATCTTCTTTTGCCTCCTCCTCTTCACTAGGAGATCTATTGGCCACTTCAACCTCTTCTTTATTGGCCATACCCATGCTTGCTTATACATCTGCATCCAAGACTCATATTCATATTTAATCTTAGCTAACTCTCTCTTCAAATTAGCCATCTCTTTATCAATTACAAAATTGTTCATACCTTTGATGCTTGATTTCTTCTTGTTACTCTCATGTATCTTGCTGCTCTGTAGTGCCTTCAACAATGCTTCCATTTCTAAGATCTTCACCCAAGTCTTTTCCAACTTGGTCTCTTGATCCCTTGTCTCACCCAAGCCTTTTCTTCTTGACTGGTCTTTTGACAATCTCCTTGATCTCACCTAGGCCTTTTGCATCCTAGTCTTTTGATCCTTTTCTCAATCTTGTAGCAATTTTTATACAACACTTCATCAAATACAAATCACAAATCCAAGCTTACCTTGCTTTGGATCTTCTTCTTGAGCATTCACTTGCTCTCTTAATTTTGAGCTTCTCTAAGCTTCTCTTCTCAATTCTTTAAACTTCATCCTTTACCTCACCTAAGTCTATTTCACCTTAGTCTTTTGGCAAACTATCCAAGCTTCTTCTTGGATCTTATTCTTCTTCTTGAGCAATTCACTATGCTCTTCTTCTAGAGCTTCTCTTGGCTCTTTACTAAGCCTTCCTTGGCTTCTTCTTCTCTTAAGCCTCAATGGCTTGACTATCTGCAACTTCTTCACTTGTTTACTTCTTAAACACAATAAATTCAAATCAAACACCAAAGTTACTCATACCTTTTCTTCAACAAATCCCAAGAACTTCAAGCTCTGATACCAAAATGATGTAAGGCCAAACCTCACTTTGCAAACAGTTGTCTCATTCTTTGCTCTGATACCAAATGTTGCATGGCTATTCTCAAACTGCAATTCATCCACACAAAGACAATATAAACATAACCTTGCAGTCAATCAGATATATCCAGCAAACATATTCATCAATACAAAATCATACAGATGACCAACTTGCATAGTCCGTAGATTTTCCTTTCTCTTGTAGAGTCCGTAGCTTCAAGCCTGTAGAATCTGTAGATTCAAGCCTGTAGAGTTCGTAGATTTCCCTTTCTCCTACAGAGTTTGTAAATTTAAGCCTGCAGAGTCCGTAGATTTTATGGAAAGCTTTGAGAATGGAGAATTTGAATGCACTGCCTTGGAATGCTGTCAACACATGCTACCTAGCTCGGTTTGGCTCAGGTTTCTCATCAACATTTTTATCTGGCATTTTGACTAGTTCTAAAATAGAACATTGTCCCACTTCAATTCCTTAAATAGGACAGAAAAAATACTATTATAGTCTCCATTTTCTTGATGAACAGGTCCACTTTTATTTGGTTGTCCAAATTTGGACACAACCCTTCCCAATTACAGGCACACCGAGTGTGTATAATGAAGAGTCAGGGGGATGAACTCCAACTACAAGATACTGGCTACTTATATCGTTGAATCCACATCAACGCAAATAGGAATGTGGAATCCTACTTCAGGTCTTTAACACATCTAAGAACCAAATAGAAACAAATGCAATTATAACCAAACTCCCTCAGTCTATTCTTAATAGTCCTCTTCCCCAACACACCTATCAAACTTGTCTCTCCAAATGGCGTAGCATCTGACTTCTCTGTTGCCCCCTAATAATCCATATATGCCCTCAAATCTCAATGGATTTCTTCAACAACTCGCAACAATCGATCTCCTACAAATTGATTTAGATCAAACTCGAACTCCTTTCCATATCAACAATGGAAGTCCACTTCTCTGAAAGAAATGGCACCGTTTACAGAGAAGCCAAATAGAGGAAGTTTTGATTGCCATCCACAGGTGGCCACAGACATTTCTATTTACTTCTGTGTACTTATTTGTAATAGCAAATATATCAACATAGACACCAAGTCCTCGTAAAATGGTGTTTGTTCTAGAAGTAATGTCAGAGCTGCATCTTCACCTTCACATTATTACACAATCTTTGTATGCACAGGATCTCTAGTCTCGATTCAAATCACAAAATTACCACACACAAAGTGTATACAAACCACAGGTTTCTCTACCTAGAGGTGGAACTCAAAATTCTACTTTAACAACAAAATCTCTCATTATCACCAATATTCTCAATTGACTTCTTCCATTAGTGAACCATAATATTTTAACTTACATAATATAGGCCGAATGGCCTTCATGACTCCTCCTCTCTCTAGAGGAGATCCTCCTTCCTTTCTTCTTCTTCTTACTTGCTGATTAGAGGCATTCGTTACATATAAAAATCTTTTCTTTCTAACTCCTACGTTCAACTTTGGACTCTAAACAAACATACATGATTTCCTCAAACAACCTACTAATTGAGAAAGATTATCTAACCTATACTTGGGGGATTTCAACTATTTCCTTGATCCTCTCCACAAGCCAAGATTGTCTTCCAACGTAGGAGATTCTAACTTCCATTTTTGACTTTTCCATCTTTTACATTTACATTTACAATTACTCCTCCTCTAAGACAACATTTTGGAGGGATAATATAATAATTGGAACTTGAATTTAATTGTAACCATGTCTTGCCAAGATGTCTGTAGATGCTCCTGCATCAATGGTTCTATGCTTTACCTATATAATTAGTGAGAGCATTCAAAACTCTAGTGGATCAATTTCTAGCACATTTCTATATCATCATCATTGAAAATATGTCATAGGATCAAATTGCAAAGATCAAACGAGGCACAATGAATGTATCAATGAATATGTTTTGAGAAATAAAACAATGTTGGAAAAAATGACAAATCTAATAGTAGATAAAGAGATTTAAGACATCTTCGAACAATGTTTGCTTTTCCCTTTATATGAGTCCATTATTTTCAAGAAGTTCAAATCTGTTGTTGACTTATGCCATATTGTTTGAGATCATGAATTGAAAATTATTTCATTGAACAATAATAAGTATGTAGCAAACACACCACTACATATAATACCAAGTTTCATATCAAACCAATCTACAAGGTGAAACCTATGGAAACTGAAAATCAAACAATGATAATGATTAATTTGGTGTCATAGCAACATAATCAGATCATATTATCTAATTCACCTAAGAGACAATTTACACATTTACCTAAGTCTACAACTTTGTTACTTAAAATTTTGTGGAGTGTCATATCATAGCTCTCCCTCATCCTATAGAGGTTGATATGAGTTTACCTCTCCCGAAAGGATATGATGCTAATGCATTTTATGACTATAACCAAGGCCCTAGGCATTATAATAACATATGTTATACTATGAATCATAAGATCCAAGATATTATTGATGACCAAAATATTACCTTTGATGATCCTCTAAAGGATTCAAGTTCACAACCTAGTGATCACAAGAATTAGAAGATATTTAATAATTATTTACAAGATCATTCTAAAAATGATCCAAGAGTGAAAATGACATACAATGCACTTCCTCCTCCATCACATTGTGTACACCCATTATATGGTATTATTGACACTTATACACATATAATACCTCATATGGTTCAGAGGCCTTCTAATACATTTTATGACAATAAAATAGTGGATGATGACTCAGATATTTATTCATTATTTATTAAATCATACCTTGAACATCATCACATAAATAGTGTTAAGATCAATAATGGTTCTAGTGAGAACTTATATAATATGACATTACTTACACATTTGGGGTACACACACAATGATATATACCCTTTGATAGAAATGGTTAGAACATTTGATGGGACATCAAAACACATCATTGGTAAGATTGACTTACCTTTAAAAATTGGTCCAACACATGTGGTTACCATATTTTTAGTTGTACAATACACATGATTCTTTGATATGTTATTGGGATAACCTTGGATTTATAAAATCTACATAGAACCTTCCATAGTGCACAATTTTATTAAATACATTCATACCAATAGGGTAGTCATAGTTTTTTAAAATTTCATATTAACATCTACTTGAACAAGAGTAGTTTATTTAAATACAATGAATTATAAAAACTACTAAGTTAATACTCCATGAAAGGGTGAGCAACAAGCAATCCCATTTCCTATACATCCGATAATTGAGAGGCCTTTGTGCTAGAGATGTATAGTGGATTTTATAGAATCCTAATATACTCCTACATGACATATTCAGTTACATAGAGAAAATAAATGTGTTTAAATTATTTCTACTCCAAAGAAACCACAAAACACTAAATGATGGGTTCCATGAACCTCTACTCCTATTATTTTTTATGACCATAAAATCATATTATAGATATGTAGAATACCATAGATTATATAGATCTATAAATGACACCTATGCATGTTATGTAGACACTATTTATGAACTATATAACACCTAATTTTTTTTACCTAATCATAAGGTAAATTATAAAATACATTCAATTAAACACTCAAGTGAGCAAAGATTCCCTATTTTCTCTTATTTCCATATCAATCATAAGTACAACACATATATAGATCTAAAGTATTGAAGGATCATTTTGTGATCCAAAATTTTCAAGTTAAAAGCTAGGTCACTCTATGTAATTTCTTATCACACATTGCATGATACACACACAAACCAACACATAGGGGAGAACTACATATGTTTGAGGCCTTATTTAGAGTATTAGATATGTAGGTAGCACTCATTGATAGAGGGGTCTTTGGGGTAGCTCAACATTTTTTTTTCACTAACCCATTTTTACCATAACCACTATGAAGATGAAGAACTAGGGTTTTTATATTTGGAAAAGAGTGATAGTCCATGACCTAGATATAAATGTACTAGAGTGAAGGCAACACATAAACCATAAGTATCCACATTGTCATATCCAATTTCAATAGGTATTCTATACTAGATACCTACATCTAAGTCAGACAGAAGCATCAATGAAACCATCCCAAATTAACATGAGTGTTCATGGATAAAGAGATAAATATAATTTAGATCCAAGCTACTTTCTTCCTGCTTCAGATGTAGATCTATATTAATATTAGAACTAGTTAAGTAACTTGTTTTTCATTATCATTGAAATATCTGGCATAGTTTTACTTTATATTTTTAGCATATCTCAACATAATTAATTTATTATATGTTTATTTTAGTTTTTTAATTAATTGGCCGACTTTAGAAAAAGTCTACTATCCTTGTGCCCTAGGTTATCTCTACCTTTTTAACCTAGATTCCCTAAATTAGATTTTAGGGTCAAACATTTGGTGAACCTAATCTTTATGAATGAGAAATCTTATAAGGTGTTATAGAAACTTTCTAATTTTTCTAATTTATAATTGGCTGAAATTTGTTTAAAAAATTAGTTTATTTACGAAATCTAAAGAATACATCAACAAAATGGATTGCTTCCTAGATTTTTTATGTTTCTCCTATCCTATCCTCATTTCATTATTTGGAACATTTCAAATGGAAAAACTAGATTATCTTCACTTTTATAACCCTAAGGAGGGTGATAGCTACCACCTTATAGCTAGGTCTATGTTATCAATCCTTCAGGGATAAAGTGGATAATGCCAAGAGAAGGTAACAAACAAAACCTTCCTAAATCCATATATAGTAAATGTATGCATATTCAATTAGAAGTACCTAGGGTTTGTGCTTGTGAAACTATAAAAGACCAAGTTACCACTATAATCAATTTGATTGAAACATTACAAAAACTAAACCAATATTTAGACTTAAAACATGCGTCATAGTAAAATCTACTTTTTCATATACAAAACTCAAAATGTGCTAGTAAAACCTTTGCATCTTCTACTAACAAAGGATCATTTCAAAAATAATAATTTAGAGAAAAGAAATTTATGATAACCAATTTAAACAATATTCAAAAGGATAATAAAATTAAAATTGAGATTCTAAGGATACTACTTCGAAATAAATTGATCACATTACCACCTTTATAACATCTCAATGAAACACAATATTATTGACAATATCATAGAATGCAGGGGCATCACACAACCATTATTTATCCCTAAATAAGAGGATATACAACATAGTTGATAGTGGTGATTCTACACTTGAAACCTCTCACTTGGGGACATAAAGGCCTCTCAAATATTCCAAAAATACAAAAAAATAAAAAAACTTCAAAATTCTAAAAATATTTTTAGCATTTACAAGTTATATTATCTCCTTGGTGTATAGTTTTTTGGTTCTATTTTGGTAGATAACATATCATTTATTTATATATACACACATTTCATGCATCTTTGAGTGTGATTTAGGGATACATAAATACATTATCTATGAACTTTCATATGTTGGGCCTTCCCTCTACTCATGCCATATGGATATTGGGGGCATCAACTTATTTGATCATGATACATACAGGTTATATAATTATATGGTCACTTTACATTATCATGTTTGGGCTTATGTACTACACATGCCTTTATCCATGCTTATATCTTTTGCATTGTACTTGATATGTTATGTACTTAATTTTTTTGCTAACACATATATCTAGGGACTATTATCATATGTTTATGTTGGTTGATTAAACTTTTCTTTTATGCACTTAAGTGTCTTGATTTTCTTGTTTGAGCATTTGAATATGATCCATTATTTGTATCCCACGTGCCTTTGTTTTCCTCTTTGATATTTGAATATGTCATTATTTGTTTTATGTAGACATTTGAATATGCCATTCTTGGTTTTTTAAACATTTGACTAAGTCACTCCATTTTAATTATGTGGCATTTAAACATGTCCCTTGTTTGAGGTCTCTTTGGACCATTATCTTTTGATTTAATTTTGAGTGATCTTGTGTGTGTGCTTTACTGCTTCATGAGCTTGTATAATTACTACGTAGATGGTGCCATGATTCACATCATGCATCTTATAATTAAATGTGATCACATTTTTTGGCATGATTCAATGATATATCTACCTAGACAATGTTTTTCCTATATGATACATGATACATTCATAACTGACATTGTTATTTTTTCATTTTGAGGTAAGGTGACTACTAGTTGTTACTTCCCCTCACCTAGAAAGGGGGGGCATATTAGTGGGATCATGCCATAGAGGCATGGCTTACACATTTTTCACAATTTAATTATACAATGGGATAATGTTTTTGAAACACGTTCTCCACACTTACACCAGTTCTCAGTTTTAGATATATAGTGGGGCGTGTCTTGGAAACATGTTCTCCACAATCATACCAGTCTCAGTTTTAGATATACAGTGGGGGCATGTTTTTAAAATATTTTATCCACACTTACACTAGTTTTTAATTTTAGATTATAGTGGGGTAATGTTATGGAAACATGTTCTCCACAATTACACAATTTTCAAATTGTCCAAATTACACAATTATATGATTCAGATACACATTTGTGGAAGAATTCTATAAATTGGTACCATTATTATACATAGTTTCACCATGAGACATGTATAAGGTACATATGTTATGCAAAGAGTACCTAAATTTTGAAAAATCAAATCATCTTTTATATTTCAAACACTTCTATGGACTGTCATCACCCACTAGTTTGGACTTTTAAGGACTATATTGAGCCAATATACTATAATAATTGGTTTAATTTTTGTATGATTGAGGTGATTAAATCACTCAATCCTACCAATTGTATAGGTTTTAATTGATTAAATCATCCAACCTCACTATATATATAGTGTGTGTGAGCTAATTTGGTTTATTAACACTTACGAGCTTATAAGTATTATTGGGTTGTATGGTTGAGCTAATCTCAACTATCAGGTGGTAACTCACATTTTCTATAAAGTTGGGGGAATGTGTCCTCTAGTCTCTCTTTATTTATCTAGATATATTCACTTTCCAAATTTTATATTTATCCTAATCACATATCTAATGATTGATAATGATACATCTTTTCAAATAAAATTTACAAAAGGCAAGGCAATTACATCAATACACATGCGTACTCCTAAACCTTGGTCTCTTTCAATTTTAATCATTTCAATGATTTAAATTTAAAATTAAATGAATTGATCATATATTGTAACATGATATTGGTTACAGGTCAGTCACCATCAAATCACTTAAGTTGAACTCAAGAAAAGGAAAGGTGTGTTATACACACCTAGATACACATTTATTTATTTTTAAATTCGCAATTACATTACTAGATTAAAGGGGGGGAATGTAGACACTATTTATGAATTATATAACACCTAAAATATTCTTAAAGTAACTTTAAAAAGGTATTAAATCAAGCACTCAAGTGATTAGGAGTTCATTATTTTATCTTATTTCTATATAAGTCATAGGGAAAATACATCTACAGATCTAAAGTACTAAAGGAATATTATATGAGCCACACTTGCCAAGTTACAAGCTAGGTCACTCTATGCACTTTCTTATCACACATTTCATGATACACAAACATGATAACATGTAAGGGAGAACTACATATGTCTAAGGCCCTATTCAGAGTATTGAATATGTAGGCAACACTCATTGACAAAGGGGTCTTTGGGGTAGGTCGACACCATGTGACACTAACCCATTTTTTACATAGCCACTATGAATATAAAGAACTAGGGTTTTACTATTTGATAAGGAGTGATAATCCATGACTTAAATCTGAATATAATAGAGTGAAATGACATAGAACCCAAAAGCATCTAGGTAGTCACTTCTAATTTCATCAGGTATTTTATAGTAGACACCTAAATCCAAGTTAGATAGAAGCATTAACACAATTATCCCAAGTTGATTTAAATGTTTGTGGATACATAGGTATATTTTTCATAATTAGGTGACTGATCTATAATTTATATCTAGTCTACTTTCTTAATGTTCCAAATCCAATTCTGTATTAGCATCATAACCAACTAGGTATCTTATTTTTCATTATCATTATAATATCTATCATTTATATACTTTTTATTCTTAACATATCTCAACATAATAAATTTAGTATATGTTTATTTGAGTTTTATAATTAATTAGTATTCTTTAGAGATATTCTACCATCATTGTGCCCTAGGCTATTTCTACCCTCTTAACCCTAGATTCCCTAATCTATAATTTAGGGTTAAACATTTTTAAATTACAATACCACCATTTTTATGTGCCATATTCTGAGTTTTAATCTACCTACGAGAATATTTTGGATGGGATCATTGGCTAACCCTTTTTTTAAATATTTTGAAAATACAAAAGCATTCAAATAAATTCAAAAATATAAAAACATTCAACATTCCCATGTTTTATTAGCTCCGTAAAATCTATGTTGTTTGATTTATGTTAGTAAATAACATATCATTTATTTATATATACACATATATTTCATGCATCTTTTGAGTGTGATAAATGCAATCCTAGACACATTATATATACACTTACAGATATTGAAATTCTCCTCTACCTGCATCATATAGTATATTGAGGAATTTGATTAATTCATCATGATTGATACATGTTACATATCATTTATGATAATTTATACATCATCATGTTTAAGCGTATATACTAAATCTTACACATGTTTATATCCATGATTATATCTTTCACAATGTACTTGATATGTTATGTTACACAATGTTTCTCACTAACACATATATACAAGGAATAATATGATATGCTTATGTTTCACATATTTTTTAGTTCCTTGAATGTATTCCATTTATTTAATGGTATTGATGGTGTAACATTTGAATATGTTCCTTTGTTATTAGTTCCTATGCCATTTTATGGTGATTAACATTTGAATATGTCATTCTATGTTGCTTAGATATTTGAATATGTTATTCCTTTAAAATGTATGGCATTTAAAAATGCCCCTTGTATTAGGTCTCCTTGAACCATTTTTTACATGAAATTAAGTGATCTTGTGTGTATGCTTGATTTTTTATTAATATTATAATGTTATTTTATAGATGTTTCCATGATCCATATCATGCATCTTAGGACTTTTTATGATCAAATAATATAAGATTCATTAATATATCTATTGACACATGTTATCAATATATGTTACATGATTAATGGATAACATATTATATTTTCCTCGCCTCAAAAAGGGGGACATATTAGTGGGGGAATGTTATATAAGCATGACCTTCACATTTTCAAAATTTCCATATTTTAGTGGGGGCATGTCATAAAGACATGACCTCCATACTTAATCTCTAGTTTAGTTTCATGATTCAAATGTACACTTGGGTTATAATCATATACATTGCACTAATTCTAAATAGATTTGAAATATATATTTTCATATTTATGACACATATACTCCAACTAAGATGTATTAGTGGTGCATATGCCATTATATCACACCAAAACTTGCCAAATTTACCAAATATACTATTCATTAGGATGCAACATTTACACTAAGATGTACTATTATCAAGCTTTTTCTCTTGTAACAGTTGGTTCATTTATACATTTAATTGATTAAATCATTCAAACTCACTATATTTATAGTTTGGAATGATTAAATAATCCAATATACCCATATATATAGAATTAGTTGATTAAATCACTCACCCTCACCAAATTACATAATCACACTTGAGTTATGTGATTGAGATTTATTATTCTCATTGGTTGTATCACAACTCATCCTTGCATCACATTAGGGGCACACTACCACCCAATATCCATTTTTAAATATCCAAGGTTAAGGTATAAACGTATTACATCTCCAATGATTCATTAGGAATCATCTTTACTAAGTCAAAACATCAAGAGGCAACATGGTTGCATTGACATAGGTGTAGTCCTTCCTTGCCTCTTTCTTTTCAAGCATTTAAATTATTTCAAATTTCAAATTATATTCATTGATTTACATAATATCATAATCTTGGTTATATATCATACACAAATAAATCACTTAAAATGGGTTCAAAGAAAGGCAAAGCATGTTGCACACACCTAGACACATTTATTTCCTTTAAAATAGTAATTTCATCCTTATGCATTACTAGGTTAAAGGTGGGGGGATGTAGATATTAGAAATAAATATTTATAACATCTCAGTCTTGTACATTTGAAAAATATAAAATATGTCTCTACCCTTTAGTTCTATACCTCCCTATTATCAAAAGGCTCATATTAACCATCTCATTATGCCTAAATGCTTATCTCTTAGTCTGATCCATACCATTACGATAACCTAGGTATCCTAAACTACATAGAAATATTAAAACTTGGTGATAATACTTCACTATACATTTCATAGACCTACCTATTTTTTAGCCTTCTTGACACTACCAGACACATAGGGACATTATCATCGATAATAATGTTTAAAACCTTATTTAGTGTCTAATTGCCAAAATTCATCTAAATTGTAAATGTTTTGAAACATATGGGTTGACCTATTTGTCTTATTAAAACCTACTATGAGATAATTTCAAAATGTGTGGTATAAATACAATTCTAATCCTTATCAGTAATCATTTAGAAAATACCAAGAAAACACCTACTAAGGCTCATTCAATAAATTGCACAATTGAGTTATTCTACCCTACTCATCCCTATTTCTTTTTCAGTTATAGGAGTAGTCCCAACCCATGAGAGATACTTCTCAAATTATAAGATATATATTTTTATGCATCTTAATATAGTATATTTCATCCTTATGCACACACACTCCCACACATAAGGGAGAATAACATAAGTTTGAGGCCCTGCTTAGAGTATTAGTTTTGTAGGTAGTGATTAAGACAAGGGGTTCATTGAGGTC
This sequence comes from Torreya grandis, assembly GCA_037957365.1. Lineage (NCBI taxonomy): Eukaryota > Viridiplantae > Streptophyta > Pinopsida > Cupressales > Taxaceae > Torreya > Torreya grandis. The sequence continues at coordinate 5,529,312 of JARHVA010000340.1, forward strand.
AACTTGACACTATGATCCCACGAACCCATTTTTATAAATCACATTATAAGGGTGAAGATGGGTGAGTAACTTGGGTTTGATAAAATTTCAAAGAAAAATAACCTATATCCCATATGTGAATATGTAAGTAAAAAGGCAAAAGAAACTAAGACAATGAAGTTTGTCACATTTATATCTAGTAATTATGCCATACTAGACACCTACACCATAGTCAGATACTAGCATCAATGATAGTGTCCATATATGATGGTAGTGTCCATAGCTATAGAATTAAAATTTATAGAATCTGATGATTGATCCAGAATATCTATCTTGTATATTTTCTACTTGTTTGTAGTCCAAATCTATTTGGACACATTAAACCCAACTAATTACCATTCTCTTTAGTATTTTAATCAATTGAATATATTTGATACTTGTTACTTTCTATATTTAGCATATCTCAACATTATAATTTAGAATATTCATTTATCTAAGTTTGAAATTAATTGGCTTATTATACATTAGTTTATCACCCTTGTGCTTGAACTTTTTCTATATTATTAACCCTTTCCACACTATTTAATTTTAGGGTTAAATGAGTTTGAGGAATGACAAAATAACATATGATTTGAATAATAATTAATTTGGATATAAATATGGTAGTAAAATTTTTAAGTGGCTTAAGTTAAACCCACATGTTATAATATTTAGTGGCAGTAATGATGAAGAAATGGCCATCCTATGATTGAGGTAATTTTCTAATGAGATCTAATCCCCACATATAAAATGGCCAAGGATAATTTAAGGTTTGAAGCTCTCATCTAAACAAGAGTCTATGAGATCATCATAAAATTAGCAAGGCTTACACTTTTTAGTGAATTTTATGGCATCTTTCTCAAGAGTAGGCCAAAAATATCCCATGCATAGGCATTTTTGGGTTTTATCATGCCCACTATAGTGACCATCAAAAATGCCCCCATGTGCTTACTCAAGAAGATAAGGAAATTAAAGTTGAGTAATACAATAGAGAAATGTAACTTTGACATTATGATAATAAAGTATATTATGTCTAAGGATATATTTAAAAACATTCCTATGAAGTTGAGCTTTTTTTTAAGAGTCAACCTTTGAAGGATAGGTATGATGTTTAATAAATTTGATGATGCATTTGTACCATGGGATTTATCAAGTAGCTATAACCCCAATATGGTAGATAAGAGAATCCTCCTTAGATTTTAGACTAGAGGGTGACTTTCTCATGTGTATGAGAAATTTCAAATAATGAAGTAGTTTGTGAGGGTGAAAAATAATGGTTGACAAAGTAAGAGAATTATTTATAGCAATTTTTCTCATGGGATTTCTTCAATATTGAAAAATGAAAATTCTTAAGTAAGAGTGGAGGAAATTTGGGGATATGTGATAATGTTTTCACTTTTGCATTAATATTCTCCACTAAATTGATCACATATAAGTTGTGAATCTCCTAATGCATGTAAGTAAGGGACGTCTAAGTCAATGGCTACTTGCACCCCTAAGATGAGGGCTTTGTATTTATACATGCTATTTGTGACTTTGAATTTTAATCCAAAAGTGAGAGGAATGGTTTTATGATGAGGGTTAGTTAAGACACAACCTACCTTAGCTCCTTAAAGACATTTTTCTCCATCAAAGTGAAGTATACAAGTGTCTTTGTGCAGGTTGATTATGACTTTTAGGAGTTATTCTATGATGAATTTGGGTTTAGGTTTGGAGGTGGAAATTTTAGGTTCTTAAAGAGTCTATGCCTTGAATCAACATTGAAATTATGTAAAGAATATTTAAGAGAGATATATTGGTTAATACCTTCAATCTACATAATTTATTCATTAAGAAGTTATTAGTAGCTAGTGTAGGTGTGGTGGCAAGTTAATTGGTGATCACTTGACCTTTGAATAATTTTTACATAATAATTTTAAGTCATATTTCCTTTAGAGTACCATTTATTCTCCAATTCCATCTCTAGATAATACAAATTTGGATAAGGAGTGACTGAGGGGGTTGGAATCGATAATGACATAAGTGTTTTGATAAAACATATAATGCCTAATATTTTTAGTTGCGAAGCATATGACAAGATAGTCATGTTTTTTATTATATAAGGCAACTAACCAGGGGCTGAACCCTTACAGAAATAGAGGAGCCACGAAGGCAATCAACATAAATGATGCCTTCCAATAGGGATGACAAGATAGTCATGTTATAATTTGATGTAATGAGTCTTATAATATATTAGGGAATGACTAATGTGGTATATGACATATTATTTACTAGATTCATCTTATTGTGCAAGTATTACCCTGATTGATATGGGGGTAGATGAGGTGTACAAGATGAGTGAGTGATAGTTGGAAGGTGGTATAAGATTAGGAAAATGAAGTCATGATTCCTTCATGTGATTGAAATATTTTAAACATTCCTCTATCTATTCAAGGGATATACCTTTTTTGAGGAGTGAATTTACATAATAGATACAATAAGCCATATCAAGGATGAATTGTTGAATTACCCCAAGTTTCCCAAGATGGGTATGAATGTCTTGAAGAGATCAAGGAATAATCATGTTAATGATATCATTGATTTTGGTGGGATTAACATCAATACCATATAGGGAAATTTGAAATCTTAAGATTTTATGGGAAGTGACAGTGAAAACACACTTGTGAGGATTGAGTCAAAATTTTTATTAGATGAGTAAATCAAATTTGATAAAAAGGTCATGAAGGTGATTTTTATATTTATAAATAAGATTGTAAATATATGTTTTGATGATTTTATGGATGATATCATGAAATATATGGGTCATTATACACTACTAAGTAGTACCTACATTTATAAGTTTGAAGGGCATATTAATGTAGCAATAAGTTCCCCATTTAGTGGTGAAAGTGGTTTTATGTTTATCTTCCAGAGTGATGTTAATTTGATGATATCCTAAGAAACCATCCATGAGAGAGAACATCTCATATCTGGTCATAAAATCAATAATGACATTAATTGATGGTAAAGGAAAGTTATCTTTAGGACATACTAAGTTGAGATTAAAAAATTCAATGGAGATACAAATGACCATGATGAATTTATTATAAAATAGAAAAAATGTTGGATACCCATTCTGATTAATCTACAGGGTTGATGAATTTAAAATCTAAGAGCTTGATGATTTCTTTATGACATAGGGTAGGAAACTCATGAGGAAAAATTTGTTACTTTTGATGTACCAGTTTCACTTCAAGAGAGGTGATGATAATATGGACAATAATGTTGGGATTAAACCTATCATGCATTTATATGACCAAGCAAAAGATTCATGATATTTTTCTAAGAAGAGACTATAATTATCATGTTCTTCAGGACAAATTCCTTAGAAGTAATAATGTGTATAGGAGAGGCAATGGTACTGTAATTAATTACAAAATTTATTCAAAAACCATGTCATTTACATATTGGAAATGATAGGGACATAGAGGAATATTGGAAATAGGAAATGTGATAGGATCGACTATAGTAAAAAAATATTGAAGTATCCATTCTTTGTAAATTTCCAAGCTTACGATATTGGTGAGGAAGTTGAGGCTCTCTAGCATTGATTAGTTCTAGGATAATTCATCATTCAGAAATATGGGTAAATGTCCCTAATATTCAACATCGACTTCAAGGTATATAATTTTATAACCTTTGATATCAAACTTAGATTGGATTTGTCTTATAGTAGTAGTCTTAACATCTAAGGTTATTTCAGAGTGTTGAATAAATCATAAAAAATCTGGTTGTATGGTTGTAGATGATATTTTGTGATTATGTATCACCTTAATATTTTACACTTGGAAAACCCAAAACTTAGTTGTCTCTTTTAGTTCTACACTTTCCTTGCTTTTGTAAGCCTTGCATCTACTCTATCTTGTGCCCCTTAGCTTATTTCTTAGTTTGACCTATCTTCTATTGATGACACATGCATTATTTCTTTCCCAAAATGATTAAAATGTACTTATATTACACCTTTACAAGTTATGATCCTATACCTATTTTTCTACTCCATCGACACTAACATCTAGGGCAAATAATAGTGTCAACATTATTATCCTACCCTAACATAAGTGTCCAATTCCTTGAAATATCCAATTTGAAAAATAAATATATTCTAATGGTTAGCCTAAGTGATTTAATGTGAGTTATCTCCTCATAGGATTGGTATAAAAACAATATCAACCCTCATTCATTTACTCACCTTTGAAACCTAGAAAAGACCAAAGGGATCAAGCCACTTATAAAAAATTACTCTATCAAAAATTTAATTGATCAAAGCTTCAATATTTGAATATAGTCATAGGTACATCATATCTACATATATGAAGTACTAAAGGAGTATCCCAAGATCTTGATTTTCTATGTTACAATCTAGGTCATTATTGTACTTGCTTTACACATATTACATTATTTTTACATAGATCAACACATAGGGGAGAACTAGTTGAGTTTCAGGACCTCTTCTAGAGTATTCGCTATGTAGGTATCACCCTTTGATAATGGGATCATTGGGGTTGTCTTGACACCATGTTTTGATGGCCTAGGAGCAATAGATAAATATTCATAAATTACATTATAAAGGAAATATTTCACACAAAAATATTACTATATTATTTTGAGATCCTTTTTTCAAATCCTGTGAAAAGATTTATAGGATTTTCATGAGTGGCTATGGGATGAAACCAAAATTTATATAAAATAAAATTTATTAAAAAATGAACTAATTGAAACATTAAAATAAAAACTAATTTAAAATAAAAGACTTTGGATCATAAAGCCAACAAACTCCCCCTTGATCCAAAGGGGTATAGATGATGAATATCTAGAGCTATGACTATGAAGTTATCAATGAATCTCCACTACATATGCAATATGTCATATTATACATCATGGTATTGATCAAAACTAATACTAATCTATACATAAGCCTACCCAATGAGTTATGGCATAAAAGGCTGATGAACACAATCAAGGCCTACTCATCTCATATGATCATTGTATCATACTATAGTAGAACCTAATTAAAGTCTATCAAACTACATCAACCCACATAAGGTCCCACATAAGAACCTATCCAAGAGATCCTCTATTACTCTATATGGTACATCTCTTATATACCCAACAATCACCAACATCACACACATACCTTTGATCAACACTCAAAACACTAAAAAATCTAATGTTGACTCATACAATAATCAATGACTGATCAAAGTCCACTATGAAATATCTTCTCCCCCTATTAGGTGAGAGATGAGAAGCTATGTAGCATAAAAAAAAATTCAAACTACTCTGTCTACTTCATGTCATGAATATCAGGGATACAAAGCCAAATATAGAACTAAAAGTAAAAACACAAGCCAAATTGTTTTATCCCAGTAGTGAACCCATACTCTGAGCAAATAGTGAACTGGAGAAGGGAAAATATGCTCCAACCTCCATAGATCCTCTATCCTCCAGTTGGATCTATTTACCCTGTTAAATCCTTAGGGACTTGTAAACACTTATATCTGACACTATCATTACTGACAACACAAGTGGTAGAACACATCATTACAATCTTAGTTTGATGTATACAATGCATTTGGAGAAATTTTTCAAAGATAGGGTGTTATATTCCAATGATAATGCACTCGTATAACATTATGTTCAATACATTTGGCATAAAAATCATATAATCAGGCTCCAAAATAAAAATTTGATCATTCTAATGTGTCCACAATGTCAAAAACCATGAAGATTGCTTAGCCACATGACCACTTTTTGACTACAACAGTCTTAAAAATATCTCAATTACACCCTTATATCACTAAAGTCATTTTACAAAGCCTTTGAAAAAGTAATATTGTCTTCCAAAAGCATATATCAAAAATAAAAGATTCTTCCAAAATGGAGATTAGAACCCTTGACCTCCTTCTTACAAATCTTTTCATACAATAAGCCCTTCCAATTGCTCTAATAGCATTCGCAAGCCATAAAAATAGAATTTTATATATGAACTAGATTTTTTACTCTATGTGAATAATTTTTTTTTACTTTGGCATGGTAATTAATTCATTCGGAGTTGAATTTTCCAAGTAAAACTTAAACACTTTGCTTTGATTATCTAGAACCCACTCAAACCCTATACTTTGAAAAATTATATTGGAAACTATATAAAAATGAAAAATTTATTTCCTTCAACACTTTTCATAGACTTCCAATGCCATGGTTGCTCTAGAAGAAATCTAAAACTCATTTTCCACTATTCTAGGCTATACAAATCCATACCAGGTTGTACAATTCATAGATTTATCATTGTTTGACACTTTCAAGAAGAAATTTGATGAATTAAATCTAGTTTTTGAATGTTGGGGCATTGAGGGTGCCATACAAGTGCAAATATGGCTTGAAAAACTCAAAAAATCATCCTGGATAACATCTCAGGGCATTTGAATTCTAGATTGATGTTTTTATCAATTTACACATAGGAAAAATCAAGAAGATTCAATGTTAAAAAATAGAAGCTATACTATCTTATATAAGAGGTTTCTAGATTTGAAAAAAGGCCATACAAAGGCTATTTAGTAGAAAATAGGGTTTGAAAAATTAAATATGATCAAATTTTAGTCTTCAAAATCATTTCATATTCTTGAAAATTGAAAGTCTTGAGCTTTGAAAAATGAAGGAAGAGATTTTGCAAGCTCATGGCCATACAACACAGGCTTATTTACTGATATTTACTCATAAGTCAAAGTAAAATATTTAAAAAATTAAATATTTTAATAATTTCTCAAAAATATTAACCTTAGACCAAAGTTAGTAAGGCATACCTTATACCACATGTATTTTCTAGAATTGATTTCATGTGAGGCTTCTTTGTGCCCCTGTGAATAAATCTTTTCACCTTACTTCCACTTGAATTCACCATGATCTCAATAACCACGCTCTGATACCACTAATGGATTAGAGGTAATAGATAAATATTCAGAAATTACATTGTAAATGAAATATTATACACATAAATATTAATGTATTCATTCAAGAGATATTTACAAAGAGCGTGAAAGCTTATAAAACTTTCATGGGAGGTTATAGGAGAAAACCAACTTTCTTGTTTAACTAACCAACTAACAAAACAAGTAATTAATCTAAGAAAATAAACTAAGTAAACTAAGAAACTTTGGATCATAAACCCAACATGTTCCCACTGAACCATTTTTATCCAAGGTCATATTCAAGATGGAAATCTAGGGTTTTTCCATTTCACAAAGAGAAACTATCTATGACCCAAATCTAAATGCACTAGAGTGAAGGTGATGCCAAACCTAGAAGCATCTAGGTGGTCACATCCTATTTCAATAGATATCATGTACATGACACTATCAACAAACTTAGATAGTAGCTTCTATATAACCATTCATGGTTGACATAACTGTCCAAATATCTAGAGGCACCAGATCTAAAATCTGACAACTATTCTAGAAATATCTTCCCACCTACTTTCATCTTGTTCTAGATCTAGAATTGAATTTCTTCTTTTTTATTTATATATCTAGCTTAGTTTTACTTTCCATATTTAGACTATCTCATCATAATAAATTTAGTGTATTCTTATATCTAAGTTTATCATTTAATTGACATGATATAGATTTGATTATCACGCTTGTGCCATTTCATTTCTGTATTCTTAACCTTAAACTATAAATTAAAAAAAACACATATTTAATTTAAGGGTTAAAATTTGGTGGACCCTATCTTTGAACATTGAACCCTAGGTCACTTAGGGTTTTTTGATTTTTTTGTTGCTAATTTTTGAGTGCTGTACTTTGTTTCATTTTTTTGTTAAGTAATGGAAAATATTAGTGAAAAAACCCAATTCCAAATGGAAGATAAAAAAGAATTAGTTTCTCATCTCCATAATAACAAGGGTTTAATAGATGCATTTTTTTTATGTTATAAGAGATGATATAAATAAACAAGATAAAGCCTAGGGTATCTCACCTAGTAATGGTGAATCCTTATAAGGTACTATAACTTAGCTTGCACTTATCAACCCACATAAATCTAATGGGGGCATGGATTATATGTTTAAACCTTTGTTCATTGAAACTATTATTGATACATATATTATGGAATTACCCATTGTTTCAACATAAATACTAGTTTCAACTCCCACTGGGCCTATAGTTCAATCATTCCTTCATGTTATAAAAACCTTGGAAGACAAGATTACAAACATTAATAAAAAATATTTAAAATCACCTCATGTTATAGATTTGAAAGATGTGTTGCATAAATCTCTTGAACTTGAAATCTCTTTGCACCCTTTTCCAACTAGATTTGTTGCACCTAAGTTCACATTTTATGATGTCAAGGGTGATCCTAGACAACAACTTCGAACCTTCTATGTGGCATGCCTTGACTATTCTTATAATGATAAACTTTTGACAAAATTATCCCCAATAATTCTCAAGGACTATGATTTAAGGTGGTTTTATGATCTACCTCTCCAATCGATAAAAACATTCAAACCTCTTGCAAGATAATTTTTCGTACTTTTCCATTAACATTTCTGAAAAGTTTTCCTATGCCCAAATTTCCAAAATCAAACAAAGAGCCAATGAACCTATAAATGAATATGTCTTGAGATATAATATAATGCTAGATAAGATGACCAATCTATGGTAGACAAAGAGTTACAAGATATATTCAAGAAAAGTTATTTTTATCCTTTACATGAGTCCATTGCCTTTTAAGAAGTTTCAATATTTCAATGAATTATGCCATTTTGTACAGGACTATGAAATGAAGCTTATATCATTGAATAAACTCAAGTATGTAGTAAACACACTAGTTGTATCTACATCTAGTACCAAATTTTCAATTAAACCAAGTTATAAGATAAAACTTCCTAAGCCCAAAAAAGAAGCAACCACCATGGTTAACATAGTACACAACAACCTAATCATATTGTCTTATCTAATGCATCAAGCATACAATTTACACATTTACCTAAGTCCCCAACTTCATTACTTCTATGGTTACTAGAGTGCCAACCTATATCTCTTCCTTATCTTATTGAGGTTTATATGAGTCAACCTATACCTAAAGGATATGATGTGAATGCTTATTAATATTATCATCAAAGACTAAGAAGTTCTATAAGTAGATGCTTTACCTTGAAGTACAAGATATAAGATCTTATCGATGACCAAGATCTTGCATTCGAGTATCCTTCAAAGGAATCAGCTTCACACTCTAGTGATCACTATAAATAAAAAATATTTAACAATCATTTAAAAAATGATTCTAAAAAACAACTAGAAGTCCAAATGGCATATAATGCACATCCTCCTCCATCACATTATAGACACCCACTAGATGGGATTATTGGAACTTACACATGATATATACCTCTTATGGTCCTAAGACCTTATATTTCCTTTGATGACAGTAAAATTAAGGATGATTAATCTAATTTTCAATTGCTATTCATTCAATCATACCTTGATAAACACCCCATACATAGTGTTATAATTGATAATGGTGCAAGAGAAAATGTTTACACTATGACATTACTTATGTACTTAGGTTATGCTTATAATGATTTACACCCCTCTACTAGATCAATTAGAGCATTCAATGGGACCTCCCAAAAGGTTATTGGCAAGATTGACTTGTCTTTACAAGTTGGTCCTACATATGTGGTTACTACTTTTTAATTAATCCCTTCTATAGGCATATTTGATATGTTATTGGGAAGACCTTGGATACACACTCTTTGATCTATACCTTCTACAGTGCATGGGTATGTCAAATACATTCATGCCAATCAAGTAATTATAGTTTCTAAAATTCTATATGATCATCCTCTTGAACATAATAAACTTATACCCAAATAACTCATTATCAAGCCTAATAAGGCTAATCCACCATAAAAGGGTAAGCAATAGACAATCCCATTTATTAGGCAATTAGTAATTGAGAGACCATTACATCAAAGACATACATTGGATTCCATGGAATCCTAATCCTCTACTACAAACCATGTTTAAATATCTAGAGCACCTACACATGTTCTTATTACTTCTATTCCAAAGAAATAAACAAGCACTCAATAATGGGTTACAAAAACCCCTACTCTAGTTACTCCTACTAGTATTTCATGACCAAAAAGTCATATTTTACATACATAGAGCACCATCAATACCATAGTGACATATATTCACCTATATATGCTCCTTAGTAGCATACATAGTGTATTAAACCAAATTTTCCATGGGGAGACAGATATGGCCATCAGTTGTATGGCATCGTAGGATGATCTTTACTATCTCCAAAAAATTCCAAAAATATCAAAAAAATAAAAAATACATTAAAAAAACTAAAAACACTATTTGTACTTGCCTATTTTATTGGATCCTTGGCATCCATATGTTACTTCCATATTGATGGACCACATACTCAGTTACTCTTAAGTATACATATGTGTCAATATTCTACATTGGATGTGATACAAGAATACACATATACATGATACACTCTTATTTTGGATGTTGGGCTTTCCCTCTGCTCATATCATATTGACATTGGGGGCATATGTTTCTTTGATCTTGATACACATAGGCCATATGATTTGATTATCACTCTACATTATCTTATTTGAGCTTACATATGTACTTACACATGCATATTATCCATGATTATATCTTACATAGGGTAATTCATATTCTATACACTTGACATACTTTTCTAACACATTGGACCCATGGGCCACTATGACATGTTTATTATGGTTGATTATGCTTTACTTTAAGCCCTTCCTTGAATGTCTTGTATTGCTTGTTCAAGAATTTGAATATGCTTATTTACTTGCAACCCCCATGCCTATGTATGATTTCTTTCAGATTTTAATCATGTCATTATTTGTGATATATAAATTTGAATATTTCATACTTACTTTCATGGGAATTTGACTAACTCATGTCCATTCGATTGTGTGACATTTGAACATACCCCTTGTTTGTGGTGTCATTAGACCATTGCTTGTTGACTTAGTTTTGAGTGTTCTTGTGTGTGTGCTTATTTGCTTGTTGATCTTTTACTATTACTATATATACATTTTCATGATCTTTATCATGCATATTAGGCCTAAATGTGATCACTTTGGCTCTATGTGCTTCAATGATACATTTACCTAGACATATTTCTTTTTATATGCTACATGATTACATTCAAAGACTATACAGTTGTCATAGCCTTTTGAGGTGAGGTAACTACCAGTTCCTATCTTTCCCTCACCTCAAAGGGAAGAATATTAGGTGGGGGCTCGTGTGGGAAGCATTTTCTACATAATTGGCATAGTTCTTAGATTCAGTAGGGGCATGCTTTAGAAGCATTTACTCTGCACTCATTCAGTATTTGGTACTTATATCAGTTTATAAATTCAATGGGGGAATGGCATATGGGCATGAATTCCACACATTCATAATATTTAGATTCAATGGGGGCATTCTTGGGAATTATGTTCTCTACATTGATTCAGTATATGGTACTTATATCAGTTCACATATTCAATGGGGGCATGATTTAAAAGCATGTTCTCCACACCTATTCAATATTCAACATCTCTAGTTTATAGTGGAGGAATATTTTGGAAACATGTCCTCCACATTGGTAATTATATCATTTTTCATATTTCTCCATATATAGTGGGGGCATGCTTTAAAAACATGTCCTCCACACTTACATAATTATCCAAAATTTTCAAAGCACACAGTTATATGATTTAGATTCACAGTTGTGGCAGAATTATATATATTGGTACCATTTTTATACATAGTTTCAGCATGAGACATATCTAAGGTGCATATACCATGTAACATGTTACCAATATTATAAAATCCAAATTTATTTTAGATTCCAAAACTATTGCATGTAGTGATACCCTATAGACTTTTACAGACCATATTAATCCAATCTACAACAATAGTTAATTCACATTTTAGTATGGTTGAGGTGATTAAATAAATCAATCTAACCAAGTTTTTAGGTTGTAATTGATCATACAACCACACCATGTTATAAGTATCATTGGGTTGTACAGTTGGGCTAATCTTAATTGCCAAGTGGCGACTCATTTTATTCCCAATTTGGGGGCATGTGCTTTACAATATATATCTCTCTCTGTCTCCTTGGATACATATAATTTAAATATTTATCTATATGTATCCTAATATTAGTTTCAAATCCTTAAAATGATATATATTTTTTCAAAACAACTTGAAAATAGGTAAGGTAGTTACATCGACACAGAGGTGTAATCCTAAACCTTGTTATATCATTTCAATCCATTTCAAGTAATTTTAACTGATATTATATACAATAATTTAACACTATAACATGCTCTTTGTTGCAGCTCATTCACTATCAAAATCAATCAAATTTAGCTCAACAAAATATAAGTTATGCATATACCCCCAAGTACTTATTCCTTTCCTTTAAACTAGAAATTTAATTACTAGATTAAAAAGGGGGAATATAGATGATATTTTGTGATTATGTATCACCTCAATCTTGTACACTTGGAAAACTTAGACCTTGGTTATTCCTCTTAGTTATACACTTTCCTTATTTCTACAAGCCTCATATTTACTCTATCTTATGCCCCTTGGCCTATCTATTAGTCCAAACTATCTTATATATATGACACAAATATTTTATCTTGATTTGAATGCTTAGAATTTACTTATCTTACACCTCTACAAGTTTTAAGTTTATACCTATTTTTCTACTCCCTGGACACTAACATATGGAATAAACATTAGCATCAATCTTACTATCCTACCTAGTGTAGGTGTTTAATGCCTTAAATTCATCCAATTTGGAAATATAATATATTCCAATGGTCGACCTAAGTGATTTATTGAGATTTATCTCCTGATAAGATTGGTATAAATACAATATCAAATCTAATTTATTTAATCACCTTCAAAACCTAAAAAAGACCAAGGTGCTTATAAAAAAGCATTTAATTAATCAAATATTACCTATTTCCATAATAGTTAGAAGTATATCATATCTATAGGGATGAATTACTAAAGAGCAACTAAAGATCCTGATTTTCTAAGTTGTAACCTAGGTCATTATTGTACTTGCTTTACATAGATTATGTGATTCACACATAAGCCAACACATAAGAGATAAATACATGAGCTGAGGTCTTATTATGGAGTATTGGTTATGTATACAACATTCATTAATATTGGGGTCATTGGGGTTAGCTCGACACCATGTTCCCACTAACCCATTTTTCCCTAAGGTCACATTGAATATGGAAAGCTAAGATTTTGCCATTTCACAAGGAACAACTATCCATGACCCAAATTTAAATGAACCAGAGCAAAGGTGAATCCAAACCTATAATCATCAAGGTGGCTACATCCTATTTCAATATATTTTTCATAAAGGACACTATCATTAGACTCAGACAATAACATTGATGCAACCATCCAAGGCTAATGCAACTATCCATATAGCCAAGGACCCCAGATCTAGAATATGAAAACTACTCCAAAACTATCCTCCCACCTACTTTTATTATATACCAAATTTATAACTGCATTATCATTAGAAAAATCTAATTACTTCTCTTCTTTATGATTTCTATATCTATCCTAGTTGTAATTTCCATATTTAGACTATCTTGGCATAATAAATTCAATGTATGCTTATATCTGACTTTAGCATTTAATTTTATTGATATAGATTTGATTATCACCCTTTTTCCATTTCATTTCTATATTCTTAACCCTAAAATATAAATTGAAAAAAACACCTATTTAACTTTAGGGTTAAATAATGATATCTACTTGGCTGACAAAGTATGGCACATAAGAACTTGGATGAACTATATAATTATGTTTGATATAGTTTGCAGTCATAAGAATAGGTTATACCATGTCTAGCTATATTATATATCTAATATAGGTAATAAATTGAAAATAACTATATCATTTTTTTACAATACCTAACCAATGTAATTTAGGATTGAAAGCTAGACTATATTGGGTTATCTAGTGTAATCTAATAGCTAATAATTGGAGGGAAAATACTAGGTTGACTGATATCACTATGATTTTATGGAATGATTTAAATGGTATCAAACAGTTGATGGTGTCAGATAGAGAGATAATAAAAATTTGTTGAACAACACAGGGAGTGTCTACTAGGGGTAAAATAATAGGAGGGAAATGAACTTTATGTTTTGATTCAATATCAATAGAGTCAACTGATATATAAATGACATTAACATCATGGTTGAAGGCATGCATTTTAGTGAGACTATTTCGATAATACAAAACATCCAATTTTAATGAATTAGCATGAGCTATGATATAGGCTCATTGTAAGAGGGAGAAATGTTACATTCATGAGAAGCAGGATGATTAGCTTTAGTATTAATGTCTACATTGGAGATACCCATGTTACTAAAAATGAGAGGGGAAAAAGCTAGAGGATCTTAAAAGATTTTGTCTACCTGATAATCCTTGTAAGTAAAATGATTGTCTATGTAAAATTATTCATTAACATTATAGGGGGCAAGACATTTAGTAGTGTCATCAATTAAAAGAATGGCCCTATCTCATAGAAGGATAAAAGGAGGGAGTTAATGTGATATATAAGTAGGTAAGCAAGTGGTATTCAATTTTTTTTGAAATTCATTAAGTTCATCATTGTCAAATTCTAAAAGAGTGGCATGTAGGCTATGATGCATGTTGTAAAACTCAGGAAGAGGTGGACTGCTAATATGAGCTATAGTGGGGATACAATATTGAGATTTAGGATTAGGTAGTTGGATGATCTAAGGGTTGGTATCTACCTCAAGATTATATAATTTTCCATTGTGGATGAATTTAATGCATTGGCTACCAGAAAATGTGATAGCTCTCATGCAATGAGTCCATAGATGACATAAGAGCATGTTATAAGATAGTGGAAGATCTATTACCATAAGATTGGTGGGTATAGTTTTGGGTCTAATTTTGAGAGGGATCCAAATGCAACCAAGAGATTTTTTATTGTTTTTATAAAATCCATGACAAGTGAGCCAAGTTTACTTAAGTTTATCTTTGGAATATTTGATTTTTTGGAGTAGTCAAAGAGAGGTAACAATAATGTCTGAGCCTTCATCCATCAAGACTTTCCTAACTATGGTATTTTTTATTACAATTCTGATGAATAGGGTGGGTTATTGGCATGAAAAAAAAATCATCATTAATCATGTCTTCTTTAGGAAAATCTATGGAATATTTCATAGAGGAAGAAAAGGGAGAAATGGTTTTGATAGTATGAACTTTCATAGGTGTGGGACCTTTAGAAGTCAAGATATGTATATTGAAATTATTATATGGGGATTATTCAATGTCTTGAAATTATTGCATAAGGAACTTGTGATGATAAGGAAAAGTTGTTATTAATTCCATGAACAAATTTTTTTAAGGCATATAGCTAAGCTCATCTAGTAAATTCCATTGTGGTTTAGAGGAAAAACTAACATGAGGCTTAGTATGAATAGATATGATGTTATTAGTATGGATGGAGGAAATAGGTTGAGGTTTGAATGGTGGATTTGACTCATAACTAGTGGGTTATTTTAAATGGGAATGAGTATTAGTTGTAGTATCCTTAAGAAGTTGTTCCTTAGTAGAGGGATTCTTAAGTTTGGTGACAATATCTTTATGAGTAGGCTTGCAATGATATTTGGCCTTTGCCACATTGACATATTAAGAATCAATGTAATATTGGTCATTATTAGCATCAATAGCACAAACATTTTCATTGGAATATTGTGTATTGGGATCCAAGGATTGAGAAGACTTGTAATAATTCTGACTTGTAAATTTGGAAAAGGTTCACATTTATTGAGAATATTTAAGATATTTGTAATGAAAAACCTTAATCATAATATAATTATCAAAATATTCTCTAAACATGAGGTAAACCATATATTTTGGAAGGGTATTACATGTTTTATGAGAGTTACCAATATCAACAAGAAACCAACAAAATTTATTGGATTCATACCATAATGGAGGAATAGTAATAGTATGAATAAAATGTTTAGATGGAGATAGTAAATTCCTCATTTCTAACACACTTAAAGGTGTGTAAGAGGGAGGTTGAGTATTTGAATTGGTGGTCACTATTTTGAGTTGAGGAGGCTTGGATTGGGGGTTATTAATGGTGATTACATTAGTTGAAGTTTGGAAATATTTCTTTATGGGATTATAAAAAGGTTCAAATTGAGCCATAAAGAAATCTTGAGTTTTAACTTGATAAAAGGCCTATCCTAAGGATCGGGGAGAAAAGATTTAAACCATGTATTGAAGAGAGGATTTAAGGGTAGTAACAAAAATGTTTTAAGACAGTATAATCACTCATTTTATGGTATGCTATGTGAGGTAGAGACTTCCATCATTTTATAAAAGTGTATGCAATTTTGTTAGGAATTGTCTTAGCATTGATGAAATAGCTAAGGATCTTTCTCAGGAAGATCATTATGTTGAAATTATTTGAATAGGTCATTGACCAAATCCTCTAGTTATAGAATGGAATGTCTAAGAATTTTGTTAAACCACTCTACTGTATCTCCCATGAAGGTTTTAGAAAGACATTTTGTAGTGGAAAAGGTATTGGTTTGGACCCATTCCTTATAGATATTGTTAAAAGGGTTTAGGAAAATAGAAAGATATTTAGTTCCATCATGTGCGATAGTTGAAGAGATGTTTCAAATGCATATAGACACAATGAAAGGATCTAAACGTTCATTTTTAAGATGTGACATTTTTTATGCATGGGAGGTTGAGGGATGATAGTCCCATTGTAATCTCTAAGAAGAGGAGGCATAAAATTATTATTTGGTTGAGACATGATGACTTGAGGCTGGATAAACATCTGTAAGATGTAATTTTGCATTTGGAGAACTTGATAACTATTGGTTGTTTTTATGATGTTTATTTTTCGAACCATTTTTTCAAGGATTTGAGTTGTATCAATAGGTGGGTTTTGAGTATAAGTATTAAGAGGGGGATTACTAACATTATTATTTGGAGGAAGATTCCCAATATTGTTATTGGTTACCCCAATCTTGGTAGAGGAATAAAAAATCCTAGATAAGTTACCATTATTATTAAGGGTGTAAATGGTATTACCATCAAGGTTTCTACATATGTGAGAGTTATCAAGATCATCATTTTGGCTAATCTCAACCATATTGCATTTAATAGATATGGATGAATTTTTGGAATACTTTCACCATGAAGTGTTGGTTTTAATACTAAACCAAGTAGGTAGGAAAGAGAAACCCATGTAAACTTTGAGTGGGTTAAGGCTAGCAAGGAAAATCCTAATAGGTGACATTATGATGCTGACTAGTTGAAAAATAGAAACTATATTGGGTTGATTAATGAAATAAATTTGTTAATAAATCATATAGGCTGATGTAGTTAGTTTTTTATTCTATTAAGAGAAACTATATAAGGTAAACCAATGCAATTGGGTTTTTAGTATGTTAAGATAAAGTGTATCTAGTCAATTGATGAAATTAGTTTTTGAATATTTATAAAGAAATTGTATTAGGTTAGATAATGTAGTTGTGAAGAAAATGTGATTTTAAGGACAGTTACCTAAATTAAAAAGTATTGATCTGGCCAATGTAGTAGTCTGAGAGCTAGTGGAATATCTAGCACTTTAATTTAATTTTGAAGGTAAATGGATACAAGAGTTTGAATACATAAAATTGTATTAGTTTGGTTGATGTAGTTTGAATACACATGTAACTATATCGATGTTAGCTAATGTATTTACAGCACAACACATAACTATATTGATGTTTGCTAATGCAATTTTTAATACAACATGTTATAAGTATAATCATTGAGGAGGGGGTGAATCAGTGAGCCTAGATATTTCAACTTCAATTTCAAACCTTTAAAAAAATCTTAATCAGGTGCCACAAGCATTCATGAAGCATGCAAATCATTCTTATTAATGAACAAGAGAGACAGTGCAAGATCAAACACATAACACATGACATATGTGGAAACCCTCTAGGGGGAGAAAACCCATTAAAATATGTAATTGGAATACTATTATATAATAATAAGAACCAATTTAGGCTAATATAAATTGATCAAGGAACTACCATCCCTTATTTTATTGACACTATAATCCCATAAGGAGCTACTACACCTATCTAGCTGAGCTACCACAATAACTAGACCTTTAGAAAGTTTCACCTTGCAAGGAGGATGCAATCCCCTAGATGTTGAGAATCCACAACACCTATGAACACATCTCTTAAGCACTAACTACATACTAATATGATGGAGATACAAAGTATATCACCTCTCTTCAACTCTGCACTCTTAAAGCATCCAAAACATCCTTTTGGATCACCCTATACCTCTTTAATCATTCTCAACATACAAGATCAATATTATAACATCAAAAACATGACCCATAAGCCATACACATAGTCCTAAATATGATTATTTCATCAAATAATCTATTATGCACTCTCCCTTTCCTTCATTCCACAACTCTCACATGCACACACCTCTTGTAAGTCTAGAAACCATCACATTTGGTTTCATTACTTATAGAGCATTCATGATCATCACCATCTTGATTATCTAATAGGCATGCCTTAACCCTTAAGCCATCTATCGAATTGAGACACAATTCATTACCATCCATATAGGTCATCCATAACACCCATGGGTCACCCTTAAGCAACTACACCTTTCAATTAGGCCCTTGTAGCCCTTATAGGTCTCATTAAGACCTATTCACCCATTTATCACTCCATCAAGAAAAAAAAATTAAAAGACCAATTTCAAATGCATAGGTTCAGTCCACATTACCCTTTAGACATCATCAAATGATCATAGTCATCTTTTCTCACTTTTATGTATACTCAATCTATTCACACAATAGCCTTATATATAGGAACACCATGAACAAACACAAATAAATTATTAGAAATTTTTTATACTAAAGATAGATTGATCACACCTAAAAATACCACATAGATCATCCTCATGGAGTCTAAAACACTCCAAAATATCTAATTCATCATGAGATATTGAAACAACATCAAAACAAGCTCGAATAATCTTCTTGGGATACGTGTAAGACATAGTCAAACACATAGTCAACTTTAGAGCTTAATATATTTGTATGTACACACTTTAAAACATTAAAATATATATTTACATATGTTATTTGGAGTCCTCTACAAATCAACTTTTTTACACCATGACCAAATTTTGCCTGTATCAAAAGATATGGCCCAAAAACCAAACACTGGTCTTTCTTTTGTTAAATTCAAATATTTGAATTCAAATGGTCACAATTAAACTTTGATCACTTAAAATGCATCTTGTGCCCTCATATCTTAGATTAAATATGCATCATAAATATCATTTTAAGGAGCTTGACATTTACCTCATTAAAACTCTATCACTTTGACCTTATCTTATGCATCCCAACAATCTTTGACCATATACACTCAATTGATCTCTTTGAGATTGTCCTTGCTTTAACAATGCTAGACAATTGTCACTTTGACATATTGAATTTAATATTAACCATTGATGTTGATCAGTATTAATTCATTATCAACACTGGTCCTTAGAAGAATATCGATCTTTATCTCTATGCAATATTAAACATCAAACACTTGGCACCATCTCGTGGCATCCTAACATCTTAGAACAAACACGCTCCATAGATCTTATATAAGAAGTTCAATATTTACCTTCATTAACCATAAAACACTTTGAACTCATCTCAATAAATACACACCATTATATCAATCTATATGATCACCCATGAACCATTGGATCTTTATTTGGTCCTGATCTTTATCTCTTACAAAATTGACTATGGAAACCATTACAATCTGCCTATAAGGCCAACTTTGGACCTCAATAAATTTTTATATACTTAGATGAATGATATAAAATTTGTAACATATAAACTTGAGAGTAATATTATCACATCCATATGACCAATTCCCCCTTACTCATCCATATATGTTAATTATGACATCATCAAACTACCAACTCAAATTTTCTACCATTGGACCCAAAATGTCTAGATGAAAACTATAGACTACCAAATGAATTCAAATTATGAAAACAAATAATAAATTCATCCTTTACCTCTGATAGGACCTCTTTCACATGCTCAATAATTTATACTCATCCCTAATCATCTCTAGATAATCAAACTTTGAAGATCAACCAAGCCTACTTCAAGCATACTAGGACAATCACATTGCACACTTTATCATTATCACTTAGACTATCAAGACACTTCATTCAATCACTTGGACACCTACATACCATAATAATGACATAATTTAAAACTCTACAACAATCTCCCTCTTTGTCATTGATGTCAACAACCATCATATAATAATATATAACTCACCTTCTTTCTCTTTCTTCAAGCACTCCATAATAGGAAATTTCTCCTCCTTTGACACAATGACAAAGTGGGAACCAACTAATCATGAATACTTAAAAATAATACCAATAGGATAATACCATCTTAGAAAGATAGTAAAATCTCCCCCTTACCTTGAGCCTACCTCTTCTTACCTTGACAACATCATTCTTGTTACATGCTAATATTCTTGTTCAACCAAGCACTGCAACCAATAAATAAAGAACCCAAAAAATAATAAAATCTAATGTAACTAACCAATAAAAATATGAAGGGGAATCCACCTAAGATTTTTGAGCCACTTCACCTCTTGAGCATCTTCAGATATCCACACCCCATGTAGAATCACCATATAGGCTTACTAGCCTTCTTTCTTAAGCCACCTCAACGATCATCAACAGAAATTCATGACACTCACCAAATATGAAAAATGTTATAAAACAACCTAATAAATCACCTTGAAACATACATACCTTTTTATTTTGGAGAAACTAAGCAAAAATCACTCTTCTTCACATAAAGCCTATCTAGTCTCCTTATAGCCTCACTTGGAATTTGTAAAGCCCACAAATTTCTATAGACATAACTTCAATATCTAAAACTTTATATCTAAATAACTCTCATATTTCTCCTCAAGAACACCAACTTGCATCACCTATATCATCCTATGAAATATACTTCCTTTACAAACCTACTAGCCAATTAAGCCTCTAATTTGACAAAAAATTGAGTAACTTGAAATACATAAACCGTAAAATATTTGTAAATCTTAATTTGACAACCCATTTGGTCCAATAAACCTATTAAGAATCATAAAATCTCAAATCAAAAGAAAAAACACTTTTCTAGTAGAGCCTAAAACCCTAGAATCTTAAAACAAATAAGGTCAACAAATCTTCTTTTGGTCAACACCCTCCTCTAAAAATTCTTGCACACTTGAAGACAACCATCACACACTTTTAGATGAAAATTTTAGCCTCCATACCATTAGTAAATTTGACATCTTATAACCCATTTTAGGCCTACTTGCCCTCAAGCCAAAACTAAGAGAAATGAGAGCACTCAAAAATCTTCAATTGGCACAAACAAGATCATCAAGACTTAAAACTACTTAGAACACATCACAAAGAAGTGTACAAACCTTTATGATCATAAAAATCTTCTTGAAATTGCATCAATCTCATTAGGATACCTAAAACACCCATTCTAACCCTACAAACACTACATACATAACAACACTTACTTCTCCATTGAAAGGAGTCTTGTAATAAGCATAGATAGAAACATCCTACTTCACAGTGTCCTAGAATAGTGTGAAACTAGGAGTTACCCAAAAATCCTCATTTTTTTCTCTTTCTTGGTCATCTGATACTTGTAATTCTTATTCTTCTTCTTAGGCTTAAGAGAAGCAACATTCTCATCCACTACAACATTCTCCTTCTCTTCTAAGATTGAATTGACAATACATGGAGACAACAAAGATTCATGACATACCTTTCTATCTGAAGAATATTAATTATAGTTCAAAATCTCATCATGAGGAATATAAAATTGATGTTATTTACATGATACATTCTCATTAATAGTAGGATGTTCACTTGGATCCATACACATCTTAGAATTGGCCTCAACTAGTGCCTTGGTCTTCTTCTTGAACTTTATCTCTTCATTCACAATATGAGCAAACAATGAGAGCCCTTGGCACTCTTCAAATTTTAAAGAATTTTACACCATATCAAACAAATTACTTAGACCTGTAGACTCATCATGACTCACACTTACCACCTTTGGTTTCCATGAGTTAACTTGTCTTCTTCCTTTTACTCTAGGAGTCTGATTAAACTTATTTTAACTTAATGGTCTTTGCTTGTAAAACCTAGAAATGTGGCCAATCTTCTCACAAATGT
The DNA here is from genome assembly GCA_037957365.1 of Torreya grandis. Taxonomy (NCBI): domain Eukaryota; kingdom Viridiplantae; phylum Streptophyta; class Pinopsida; order Cupressales; family Taxaceae; genus Torreya; species Torreya grandis. The sequence continues at coordinate 5,551,760 of JARHVA010000340.1, forward strand.
AGAAAAAAAATCCTTAATGGAAACACAATTTGTCTTACCTTTTTTGGATATAAAATTGTAATGTGTCCTATGTCATGACAAATAAAACAACTTCTTATTTTTGAAGAGGACTCACCTTGTCTAACCTTATGTGGACAATGGTTTGCAAAGTATCCTACGTAAAGATAGTTGAATCACTTAAATTTTTTCACACATTTTGACTGATGACCACCATCATAGTTCTATACAAACTCATTTCTAACTGGCCTCTTGCATTCTCTAGATTTATGCCTAAATTGATTACATGTGTAAAAATAACCAGTGAAACTTGTATATTTCATGGCATTTGGCTATCTGATCTAATTTTTCTTTATTCTATCAGTACCTTCATTCTTTCTCTAGTGATTTGTCTTCAAAATATGATTGTCCTTGCTCACATTAGTCTTTAACTTGTCTTAAGTTATATTCTTTTGTTCTTCTTCATATCCAAGACCAGTTTTATCACTAGCATGATTTTGACCACTCAATATATTGTCTAGATCATTTGAGTTATTTTAAAATATCACAAATAACTTCACCTTACTAGATGTCTTCTCTAACTCAAATTTCAATGACTTATTTTCAATTACATACCTTGAACATTCATTTTCTTTGGCTTTTAGCCTTGTAGACAAAATTTACAATTAAGAACTGAGATGCTTGACGATATCTTGATGTTCCTTAGTATCTCCATTCATTCTTGATTCATACACATTGAATTTCTCCTCATGGTCCTTAATTTGAAACTTCATCTTATTGTTAATCTTCCTCTCAATATTTATTTTTTCAAGGGAATTCATTAGTTCAGTCTCGCAGTCCACCTCATCTATATCAACATCTAAATCACTCCAAGTAGACTCCTTTTGATATGAGCAGCTTCCTTCCTCAACCATGAATAGGTATTCATATTCAACAGGACCATCATCTAATTGATCATAATCTGAGTCACTATCTTCACTCTCATTTGATGAGTTATAATCTTCTATGGTGTAGAGACTCTTCTTGTTCTTGAAGGACTTCTTGTTGTTATATTTTCTAAATCTTTTCTTCTTATATGTCTTTTTGTCTTCATCTTGGCACTAACTATGATCTTCATCATAATTCTTCTCATGTTTATTAGGGAACTTATGAGTAAAATTTCTTATCTCCGTATAGTTGAAACATTTGAAGGGTAGTTTAATCTTATACTTTATTGAGCCTATTTTTAATTTCCTAGTAATCAAAGCAATTATTTCATCCTCATCAATGTTAGATATCTCATCCTCTTTGGATTTCTTACCTTATAAATTCTTCTTTGGATTCTTTTCTATCTTAAACGTTGATTCCTTCTTTGGTGGTATATCATCATTTACTCTCATCTCATAGGTAGTAAGGGTGCCATGCAATTGATCCATCTTCAACTGAGTAAGATCATGAATTTATTCTATAGTAGATACTTTTGGATCAAACTTAAGAGATAGAGACCTTAATACCTTTTGAACTATAGTAGCCTCTTGAAGGTTCTCTCCAAGAGCTCTAATGATATTCAAAATCTCATCAACTCTCTATAGAAAGGATGCCATAGAATCTTCCTCCTTCATTTTAAGACTCTCAAATTATCTTCGATGATTCTGTAACTTTACCAACTTAACCTTTGAATCTCCTTCATGAATGATCTAAAATTTATCCCATGTCTCTTTAGAATATTTACAATGAATTACCTTGGTGAACTTAATCTCTATAAGACCACAATTAATTGTATTCATTGCCTTAGAATTATTCTCAAACATCTTCTTATCGACAACACTAAATAGAGGAGTAGTAGGAGCAACATAACCATCCAAAATAGATTACCATACATAAAACCCTAGGGACATAATGTATGTCCTCATCTTTTCACTTTAAAAGCATAATTGTATCCATTAAACATCAGTGCTTGCTTAGAATATAAACCTCTCATTTGATGACTACCCATATTGTACCTTAGATGACCTTCAAGTTATCAAGCCTTTACCAAAGGACCTACTTTGATACCAATTATTAGAGTTACAATCAATAAGGTGGGGGTGAATCAGTGAGCCCATATATTCCAAATTTAATTTCAAACATTTTTAAAACTCTTAATTAGTTATCATAAACATTCATGAAGCATACACATCATTCATAGCAATGAACAAGAGAGATAATGCAAGATCAAGCACATAACACATGACATAAGTGGGAAAAGCTCTTGAGTGAGAAAACTCACTAGAACCTATAATTAGAATATTATCTTATAATAATAAGAACCAATTTAGATAATCAAGAAAATACCATCCCTTATTTTAGTGAGATTGTAATCCCTCAAGGAGCTGCTGCACCTATCTAGCTGAGCTACCACAATAACTAGACCTTTAGCAAGTTTTACCTTACAAGGAGGCTAAAAACCCTAGATGTTAAGAAGACACAAAAACACCTATGAACACAAAATCTCTTGAAGATTGATTTCCTACCAATCTAATGCAGATACAAAGTATATCATCTCTCTTCAACTCTGCACACTCAAAGCATCCAAAACATCCTTTTGGATCACCCTAGACCTCTTCACTCATCCTCAACCTAAAATAACACTATTATAACATCAAAAACATGACACATATGTCATACACACAATCCTCAATCTTATCTTCTCATAAAATCATCTACTAGGCAATCTTCCTCTCCTTCATTTCACAACTCTCACATACACACACCTCTTACAAGTCTAAAAACCATCACATTTAGTTTCACTATTTATAGGTCATTCATGATCATCACCATATTGGTTAGCCAATAGGCATGAATTAACCCTTAATTCATCTATCACATAGATAATATCTCAATACCATCCACATAAGTCATCTATATCACCCATGGGTCACCCTTAAGTAGCTACACCTTTTAATTAGGCCCTTGTAGCCCTTATAGGTCTTATAGAGACCTATTCACCCATTTAAAACTTCATCAATAAAAAAAATAACACAAGACCAATTTAAAATTCATAATTCCACTCCACATGACCCCTTTTACATCCTCAAATGATCATAGTAATCTCTTCTCACCTCTATGTATGCTCAATCTACTCACATAGTAGCCTTGTACATAGGGACACCATGAATGGACAAACATATAACTTTTTTAGAAATTGTTTATACTCAACATAGATTTATCACACCTAAAAAAACCACATATATCATCCTCATGAATTCTAGAACACTCCCCAATAGATAATTCATCATGAGATATCAAAACAACATCAAAACAAGCTCAGACAATCTTCTCAGGTCACTTGTAGGACATAGTGAATTTTGGATCTTAATATATTTATTTATACACACTTTAAAAAATTAAAATATATATTTATAGATGCATCTTATATTATTCTAAAAATATTTTTTTAACATCATGAGCAAATTCTACTTGTATCAAAAGATATGGCCTAAAAACTAGACATTGGTCTTTCCTTTGTTAAATTTGAATATTTAAATTCAAATAGTCACAATTAAACTTCAGTCACTTAAAATTCATATCATGCCCTAAAATATTATATTAAATATGAAACATTGATATTATTTTAAGGATATTTACCTTTACCTCATTAAAACTCTATCACTTTGACCTCATCTCGTGCATCTTGGAAATCTTTGACCACATATGCTCTATTGATCTCTTTGAGATTGTCCTTGCTTTAACAATGCTAGACAACTATCACTTTGACCTCTTGAATTTAATACAAAACATTTATATTGATAATTATAAACACCCACTCACTATTAATCCTTGGAATAAGCTCGATCTTTACCTCTACTTAATTTTAAACATTGAACACTTGACACCATCTCGCTGCATCTTGCCATCTTGGAATAACCATGCTCTATTGATCTTTTGTATGAAGCTCAATATTTACCTTCATTAAAAATTGAACACTTTAAACTCATATCTCTCAATATAAAATATCATATCAATCTATATTATCACCCATGAGCATTTGGATCTTCATTTTGTCTTAATCTTTATCTCTTGTAAAATTGACTAAGTATGGGAACCATTACAATCTACCTGGAAGGCCAACTTTGGACCTCAATAAATTTTGTTATGATTAGACAGATGATATAAAATTTGGACCATATAAAATTTATAATAATTTTATCATAACCATATGACCAAATCCCCCTGACTCATCCACACATGGAAATTATGATGTCATCAAATTGCCTAATTAGATTTTATGCCATTGGACCCAAAATATATAGATGAAAACTATGGACTACCAGATGAATTAAACTTATGCACACAAGCACTAAATTCATCCTTGACCTATGATAGGACCTATTTCACAAGATAAATAATTCAAACTCATCCCTAATCATCTCTAAACAATCAAATTTTGAAGAACAATCAAGCCTACTACAAGCATACTAGGACAAACACATTACAAAATTTATCATTATCACTTAGACTATCAAGGAACTTCATCCACTCACCTGGACACCTCCATGGCATCACCATGACATCATTATAATATTTTAAGATAAAGTGTATCTATTTGATTTATGTAATTGGTTTCTAAATCTTTATAAAGAAACTATATCAAGTTGGCCAACGTAGTTGTGAAGAAAATATGACATTAATGATAGTTACATAAATTAAATAGTATTGATATGGTCTATATAGTAGTATAATAACTAGTGGAGAATAAACTATCTCTATAACTTTAATTTAATTTTTAAGGTAAATGGATATAAGAGTTTGAATACGTAATATTGTATCAATTTGGTTTATGTAGACTGAATACACATCAACTATATCGATGTTAGCTTATGTAGTTACAAAAAATAACACAACTATATCGATGTTAGCTAATTTAATTTTTAATACAAAATACAATATAAAGAAACACATTTTAAATATAACTATTTTTTCTAACTATCTTTCTAAAAACAAGATCAGGGAGATGTGATAAAAGGATTTGTATGATAATGTATTCTCTTAGAGATACTTTTATGTCCATTGGATAGTTTATTCCCAAAGTTATAAAACACTAAATACAAAATTAGAACCATACCTATATCCCACTAAATCCTATTTCAAGGTTAAGTCAAGAGTAACTTCTTAGGGATAAATACTTACTAGTGCACCACAAAATTAGACATATGGTTGGTTTCCTAAGGTTTAATAAAAAAGAATCTTATGCATTTATAATTTATTGAGAGGCACATAGAAACTATAATCCATGTTTATCTCTATACAATGGTTAATAGTACTGGGAAAAATTCCCCATGCCATAATGTTTATAACTAGAATACCATGTATCCCTTCACAACAATAGCTAAGTAATTTAAAAACTTTCAGAACATAGTTTATATGGAAAACCAAATAGACAAAAAATAAAATTTGAAATTCAATATAAAAAATGCATTTGAAGCATTCAATTAATTTAAATAAACAATAAATAAACTTGAAATGAAGTGTTTGGTTATGCTTTGAAATGAAAATTATTATTTTTTACTAATTCTTGAAAAGTAAACGATAGAATTGTATTGGTGTTGGCTAATGTAGTTGTACACATATTAAAAAACTATATCAAGTTGATTGATGCATTCTATGCATAAAAAATTAAAATCATAGGTAAAACTATATTTATCTATTTGATGTAATTATTTTGAAAAAAATGAATGGAAAAATGTAACGTGTTTCTCTGATACAATTATCTTAAAATGGTGAAGATTGTAAACTATAATGAGAAATGTATCAATTTATTTGATATAATTATCTAACAAAGAAAATTAGTATATAATTATATTTAAAGCTAGTTGATGTAGTTGGTTGCAATAAATATGAGGGAAAAACACTATCACACTATTCGATATCATTGACTAAAAAAGAAGAAAATACAAAACCATATCGATATATTATATATAGTTGGATAAGGGAGAAAGATTTGAATAAATCTATATTATCTAGTTCAATATAGTTTGATGAAAAAGGATACCAAAAATTATATCGATATATTCGATATATTGGACTGAAGAGGTGAAGGTAATGGTAAGATTCACATTAGGTTCACCATAATATATGTAATGGGATGGGATTAACATTCAACTAACCTATCTTAAAATATATAGACTAAGAGAAGGTTAATCAAAGATATACCAATGATACTTAATGTTTTAAGATGTGACCAAATGGATTTACAAACCTATTAATAGGAACACCTACAACACAATGTCAAAAGAAAGGGTTCTAGACCCTTTAGGTCCATAAAACAATGAAGTATCTCTAACTAGATCTTTATTTTATAAGTAATCTAATATTGTAAATAACAGTAAAGAGATAGAAACATAGTAAATGGGTAAGGAGACATGGTAGGCAAATTTGGGCCGAGGATACCTAAATTATATATATTTTAAGTTAAAATAAATCCTATATCCACACTAAGTATAAGTGTATATAAAGATCAAACAAGGAGATGTATATCATTAACTACTAAATGAAAGAGCTAGGGTTAGAATATATTGAAAAGAACTTGTCAAGCCTCAATATCCCTCTTGGATAATGGTGATTTGTAATAGATTATTATGGTTTTAAATATCTCAAAGGTTGAATCAATATCTAGGATAAAATGACTCCTAATGAGTCTAAGAGTCCACAAGACAAACACTCCTTCAAGACAAGATTCTAAGTAGTGACTCCTCCAAATGTAGATCTAGGGTAGAAGTGAAAGAAATAACATTTGAAATTAATGTATCTAATTATTGGAATGTAATGGCGACTTGAATTTATAGAGGTCAATAGATATAACCCATCCCCAAATTTAAGCCAACATCATCATCTAGCTAAATGTAGTTAAAAATGGGCCAACTGACCTCAAAATATGTTAACTAGGCTATTATAATTATGAAGATCACTCCAACATATTTTAAACTACATCAATCATGTTGATTTAATATGGATTAGATAAGTTCTAAATAATAATACATCAGACTGGGTTGATATTTTAGGGAATATAGGTCGTGATATAGCTAGAGAATGTAAGATGGAAGGAGATAACTTAGGAGATCCATTATGAGGAAGCTATAATGGATATATGAATAATAGATAGGTATAAATATCTATTGAAAATAAAAAAATGTCTTCCCATCCATTTTCAATGCACCCTTTAAGGTGTTCACTCAATAATATTGAAAGTTGATAGGTTACGACAAGATAAAGTGTCACTAAATGATAAAAGTGAAAAATATTATGTGTATACATATCCATTAATCCTAAATATTTTAATTTTTAGTAGGTGTTATCAATAAAATTTTAGATCTATATTATCTGTAAATTATCCCATTTTTTATTTTTAATAATCCCATATTTATGGGAATTAGTAAAAATAGAGAGCTTGTGTAAGAGGAAGGATTAGCTATTGAATATTTTGTATTGAGTTATTCTCAAATGAGGTTGCCCCATCAAATATGCCTATGATGATTTTTTAGTGAAATTATATTATTTAAATATAATATTATTATCTTATTTTAGTAAATTCATATTTTTTATATTTTTGTTTCTATATTATTCTGTGTGTAAGCAGGTTCTTTACATATGGTATCATAACACTTTCCAAGGCCATGTTCCATAGTAAATTCAACAATTTAGGTATTTATATGACTATACAATGTAAGTTCTAACCTTACCCAATTGAGATATTGGTGATCATAAAGTGATAAAAAAGTGGAGATGCTTAAATTTTTACCTAAAATAAGTCTATTTTTTCCTTACACATTTTTAAGGCAATAAATTGTGTTCCAAAGTTTTTAAATCTCACATAAAGTTATCATTATTACCTAGGTTGAATCATTGTTATCAATGAAGTGAGGGGTGCCCCTAATACCCAAGACTAAAAAAATGTTTTACACATATTTTGGATTCCATGTTCTTGTTGCTACTTAAAAGAACCTAGGGTTTTTATTTCACCATAGGAAGACTTTGATTGTTTATATTCTATAATGTATTGGTAAGAAGTTATCCCTAGGATGTTTCTTTCATCATACCTCAGGGACGGGATAGTGGGATATAATATGATTTAATCTTCTATAGTTATATATTTGAAATATTAGGTCAACATTATTTATGAATAAGATAAGTATATTTTTGATAAAATAGATCAGATACACCTTCTAGTAACCTTCCTTGTCATAACTCTAGCTCTCTCAAAGTCATAGATCTATAACAAAGCTTTTTTAAAAATATAATAACCATAATATTTAGAGAATTTAAGACTATTTTAGCATTGTAAATAAAATAAATAATCCAAAAAGTGTTAGAATATTAATCAACATTTATCTAGATAAAATATAGTAAGTTTGTCAGTGATTCCAAAACAAGATTCCATATTTTTTCAAGGCTGGGGATCTTGAAAACATCCCATTGAGTTGATCATTTTGTATATAACTCCATTTACTCTTTTTTAAAATAAACCCCCCAACCCCGTCCCCAAAATATGGTGGTACTAACCTAATCAAGGGACATGAAGACTTAACTTGATAATATTATAGTATAAATGCATGTCATAAGGGATGACATCCAATCCCAACTATTTGGTGTTAATGCCTAACAAACAATCATGATAAATGTTCTATATGAACTAAGTGGCTGAAATTCATAGATTGGTCTGAGGAAAAATTCCAAACACAATTTAAATTATATAATAATTCCTCATAGTTACATATTGGATTTTCCTAAATTTTATGGTAAATACCACATTATTTGAATATATAAGGCAAATCAGTATTTCCATTTACACAACACTTTATTCTAGGACAATGTAACCATAGCGTCTTTAACTTGGAGAAAAAATATATCTTGTGGGTTCATTAGCATGCAAAATGTAATGGTATTCAACCATGGTCCAAATTTTATGAGGTCCATTTTTTTTCTTTAGTCTGAGTGCACAGTAGTAGTTCATAGGATCCATAATCAAAGATTGGTTTTGTTAAATAATATCACATGGTTCCTTAAAAAAAATCTAAAAAATAGAAAGGTATACAAATGAATTCTTCAAAAAAAAATCTTAGTGGCATAAAATAGGATATTAGAGCTAAGGTGAAGATGTTCAAACCTCAGGACATGATGATATCCATTGGGTTAGCTAAGTTGGCTGATGAAATGTTAAGAGTCTATCACATTCCTTCAAAATTCTACCTATCTAGGAATTTCATACCACCATGATCAAAAACATTTCCAAACTTGATAAATACACCAATAAAATGCCTAATAGAGGTCGAGATGTAGGCCTGATGGGAAAAAGGATGTTGTTACAAATGTAATGATAAATTTAGACTGAGCCATTGATGCATAGAGAAATAAATACCTACTTAATGTAGAGTCACATCTAAAGTCTAATCAATGGGAAGATTCATTAGAATTCCTAAAATTATATTTTGATTGCATCTTGACAAAATCCAACAATTAGGTGAGGGGTTGTTATTCCCAAATCTCTCCTAAAAGGAGGAATTTCTTGCAAGAATAAAACCTTTCCCAAGGTCTTGGTTACTAGGTCTTAGTACATAGGGTAACCCATTCAGATCATTGTGACCATATGATATCAAGGGTCTTATTATCTAATTGTGACCCCCTAGGTCAAAATATGACCCCTATAGGCAAAAAATTGAACCTTAGGGGATTTAGGAGGTCCTAGTTAAGTCTAAAATACATTATTAGAATTTATTAAGGTAAATTTAGAAATTTTAAGGTAAGTCTCTTTTATGTGTTTTGGTGTATTTAGGTCTCTTAAGTCAAAAATGGTCAAAAGGGACATTTTTGGTGCATTAAAAAACATGTCAAAGGTCAAGTGAGGTCAATAGGGGTTTAAATTATGTCATGGTATATACCAAAGATTTTCAAGTCATAAAAGTTACTTATGGGCAAGAAAAGTCAGCTTTAAGGGCTTCCTAAGCAAGTACAACATGGGAGGAGAGAGAATACATAGATAAATTAGGTTTTTAGCATGCTCAAATGTTTTTAGGTTTAGAAAAGTGATTCTCAACTATCACATCTATTAGAGGAATAAAAACAAAGTCAATTTATTGAAATTTAATATTAGTTTGAGGAGTTAGAGGAAGTTGTATAGACTCTTGAAGTCACTTAAAAGATAAAATAGATTCATAACATCCTTTAGACTTGTACAAGTTAGAAAATAGCTTGGTAATAAGTTTCAATATCCAAAATTATAGACATATCCTTCTCTCTCTCATCTTCCCCTTCACAAGCTAGTGAAGACCAACTTCAAGCATATGGTACAAGCCATACAGGTAGATTTGGGGGATAATATTTTGGAAAAAATTTGGGGCCCCTATAGGATCCCAATTTTTTCCATTGGTAATTGAATTAGTGTTCTTATATTTATGAACAATCACTAAGATCTTAGACTGATTTTTTAGAACTCAAAACCCCATAGGTTGAGTTTAGAGAAACTTAGTAATATATTGTGAATTAATGAATGCTTAAAACAATTTTAATTGTGTTATAAAATTAATTTATATGCCTTACATACCTTCATTCATCATGATGGCATGTTTGGATGTCCTTTTGGCATGAAAAGTGGCTTTAGTGCATAATTTGAGGTGACTATCAAATTTTTTGAATTTATAATTTCTTCATGTGTTTTGGTGAATTGGAATGATCCTTCATGGTCTTATAAACATCTTCAAAATCCATTAATATCATCTGACTAGATATATATTTCATACAAGTTTCAAAATTGGTCATGTCTTCATTCACATGGTAGATTGTATTCTATGCCTGCATAGCAATTGATTGAGTTTAAAGTATTTGAATATGTTTTCAGATTATTTGAATTTTTGAATTTGTGTTTTATATGATTATTACAATATTGAAAATGGTTATACCTTCTTGACAGTCCTTGTTGTACCTTCAAAGTTTAAAAATAGTGATTGCAGTCCTCATCACCTACCACTTGTAGGTATATAGCTCCATGAAACCTAATGATGCCAATGTGTTTTGAAGGATATATCAGGTATACAATCACATTTTTTATATTTGTGAATAAGTCATGATATAATAGAGTTTCTAAGGCATTTGAATCCAAAAAGAGTTAATGGTTCATAGAAACTGCTCCTAAAATGTGTACCTACAGGACCCTGTGTGTATTAAAAATAGATACAAGAAGTTTGAAGATGTTTTTAGAGGTTAATAGAATTTAATTCATCAATAAATAAATCCCTGAATGAGTTTGACACTTTAAGATATCACAACGTGGCTTGAAAAGACCTAAAGGGCCTAAAACATAGTCAACTCTCATATGAGCACCTATAGCCAACTAGTTAAGGATAGGCCTTGAACAAAGAGGTTTATGATGTCATAGGTTTTAAATATTTAATAATATACTCAGAATTAATTAATTTTTTTGAATAGGGTTACAATGTTAGACAAGGTTATTAGAACCCCAAACTATAGACCATCTCAAATGAGTGTATGTATAGTCACCTACAATCATCCGTGTTAGGGTGTGGAGCTAAAAGCTACACCTTAAGGCAAACAGGAGGGTTTCCAGCATATGCAGTCACCGATGTCGGTAGGCCACACTGACAATGGTCAGGGGACGTAGAAGGGAAATTGACATCGGTAGAAGATCGATCAGCGTCGGTCACCTCCAGGAAGGCAAGGACCAATGTCGGTCGCCTGTGGTGGTCTGAACTACTGTTGACGAATAGTCAGTTAAGTGAACGTAGAGTTTGCATGTTAAGGGCTTGTTCGAAGCCTTGAGTGGCAAGTCTAATTTGTGTATGCATGAGATCTATATAATAGACTCATGGGCTGTATTATTAAGTGGAGAATTTGGAGAAGAGCTATGTGAAGCTTGGAGAGTTCTTCCCATGGTGGAATCAAGTAGGATTCCCCATGTATGTTTAAGTAAGATCAGGTTTGATATGCAGGATGTGTGTATGCGAGGGTCAGACAGAGATCGGCGGTTGGCCAGGTTCCAAGGTGACAACAATACATCAGCAGGATCATGGTGAGATCTACTTGGAGTACAGTTGTGTACTTGATTGTACAGATGTGCAATGAGGTGAACAACTACTTGTGTTAGCTGTGTGTTGTGACCTATGAGAGAAGATTACTCTAGAGGGAAGTTTACTGTAAGCCCATGAAGTGGAAGAAAGAGTCCCACCTCTTTGTTGTAGATTCCTTTGTAATGAGTTGAATATAATTATATATTGCCTCTCATGTTCTGTGTGTTATCTCATTGATAGCTATTTGTTCTTCTAGTTATTCCTCATGTTTAATTGCTTATACAATGGTAATCATGTGTTCTCTTAAATCTGACAAGTTGTGTCAGAGCTTTGGGGTGTTTCGGTCCTATCAATTGGTATCAGAGCGAGGTTGGACGTCCTCAGAGCGAGTTTGACTAACAGATGTCCCAGATCTGTTAAGTGTTTGTTGATTATAGGTTACTCACAGGGGTTGCTGTTTGAGTGGGAGTATAGCAAGGCAGAAGATGGTACGATGAGAATGAAGAAAATTAGGCACAGGTTTAACACCACAAGGAGTGTGGTGGGTTGTCTTCAGGTGGGAGCTTGAAGAGGAATACAAGCCAGGATGCAGATTGGACAGAGTACTGGTTTTGGGTACAGGTGCAGCTCTTTATCTCCAAGTGGGAGATTATTAGGGTGTGGAGCTAAAAGCTACACCTTAAGGCAAATAGGAGGGTTTTCAGCGTATGCAGTCACCAGCGTCGGTAGGCCACATCGACGATGGTCAGGGGACGCAGAAAGGAAACTGACATCGGCAAAAGATCAACTGACGTTGATCACCTCTAGGAAGGCAGGGACCGACGTCAGTCACCTGTGGCAGTCTGAATTGCTGTTGACGAATAGTCAGTTAAGTGAATGTGGAGTTTTCATGTTAAGGGCTTGTTCGAAGCCTTGAGCGGCAAGTCTAATTTGTGTATGCATGAGATCTATATAATAGACTCATGGGCTGTATTGTTAAGTGGAGAATTTGGAAAAGAGCTATGTGAAGCTTGGAGAGTTCTTCCCATGGTGGAATCAAGTAGGATTCCCCATGTATGTTTAAGTAAGATCAGGTTTGATATGTAGGATGTGTGTATACGAGGGTCAGATAGAGATCGACGGTTGGCTAGGGTCCAAGGTGATAGCAATACATCAGCATGATCATGGTGAGATCTACTTGGAGTACAGTTGTGTACTCGATTGTACAGATGTGCAATGAGGTGAACAACAGCTTGTGTTAGCTATGTGTTTTGACCTATGAGAGAAGATTACTCTAGAGGGAAGTTTATTGTAAGCCCACGAAGTGGAAGAAAGATTCCCACCTCTTTGTTGTAGATTCCTTTGTAATGAGTTGAATATAATTGTATATTGCCTCTCATGTTCTGTGTGTTATCTCATTGATAGTTATTTGTTCTTCTGGTTATTTCACATGTTTAATTGCTTATACAATAGTAATCATGTGTTCTCTTAAATCTGACAAGTTGTGTCAGAGCTTTGGGGTGTTTCGGTCCTATCAATCCGTAGGTATGTCTAAGCAACTCAAGACTCTATTAAATCTTAAGAGTAGTGGTATATGTGTTATTTCGAAATAATTTAGTATAAATCAATTAATTTAGGTCATTATATACCTAAATATAGAGTAGAGGAAGTGACCAACATGGGTCACACAGTTTAAACACACAGTCAAGGTAAGAACAATCATCTATAGGTCTATGATTGGATGACTCAGGTCTCTCAAAATCATACTCAATAATTTGGGTGAATGTTTGAAATATGGTAATTAATTAAAATTTCCAAATTCCTTGAGGTTAAATATATTCTAATTAGAGTTTGAAAATAAGGAAACTAAACAAGGGTCACACAAATTGCATACTTTCTCAAGGTCTATGTCTGCTTTAAAGGACTAGTTCAAGGACTCTAGAATGAATAAGTATAATATTTTATGATGATTAAATAGTTTTTACATTGTAATAATAGCCTAAATCTAAATCTATAGTGAAATAACTTAGTAGACCCTATTATTCAACCCTACATACTTTAAATTACACACACAACTTGTCTAAGCAATATTGAAGAGATGATGGTCAGTAAGATGAAGTTGAGATGGAATTTTAACACATAATAATAGGATAAATAAACTATAAAAACATTTCATAAGGTTATAAACACTGAGAGAAAGAGAAAATGGTTAAACATAGTCCATCAGGGTAAGTTGGGTAGTTAGGCTTAAGAACCCTAAGCCTAATCAAGTAGGTTGTTTAGAGACCTAATGGGAGAAAAGTGGTTTGAGGACTATTGTAACAGCTAAGGTGGATGTCTCAAACCTTTTTATACTATTTAAAACTAAATAAAAATATGAAACAATGACTCATGGACCTAATCGACACTTAGACCTCATAGAAAGCATGTTTTCATCTGATAGGCTATCTTGCATTTCTTAGTATGAATCACAAATGATACATGGGAACCTAAAATTATAGGGGAAGTTTACTACCCTAGTTTACTTTAATTTTTTGGAATTGGTAGGAGGTTTCATTAACGAAGGTTTATGAACCATCCTTGATAAGTTGAAGTACTTTTAGGCTGCCTAAGAGAGCTAAAACAAATAGGTGAGAGAGAAATGCAATTTTGTGCTTCTAGATAGATCATAAAAACTTCAAAAAAACCCATAAAATTTTCAATACTCCCATGAAAATCCTGCCATGCTAGTGGTTGGTTCATTAATTTATGAAACCATATGGAATAGGGCTAAAATGATGGTTGTTTATTATGTTGTAGGTTTGTACAAGTAGTTAAAACATAAAATTTGTCATAGAGATAGGGGAAGATGTTGTATAAGTTAATCAAATGTTTATTTGTGGTTTTGCATATTTTGGGAGCCTGTATAATCATTTTTCACTCTCTTTGCAAGGAGGCCTAATTGAGGCCTAGTTAGGAGAGAGAAAGGGTAGAAAAGGACATCTTCACTCACTCTTTGATCATGAAATTGAACCTAGACATGTAAATATAGAGAGGGTACCGGAATATGCTATTATATTCTTAGGATCCTTTGTACATTTATATACACAAGGAGGTTTATACAAAAAAAGGCTACAAGTAATGAGGCCTAATTGGGGCTTTTGGTAGATAATGACTTATTGGGGCTAGTTTGAGGCCTAAAAATGGATTTTTACAGGTCTAATATGATATGAATAGGCCATACTTGAAGTTTGGATGAGCTAAGGTAGTTAAAACCAAGTTTTGACACTTGTGTGCAAAATAGGCCTAAGGAGATGAAGAACCCTCTAAGCACCTTGCATGAGAAAGAGGTGATGTGCCAAAGAGAAAATATTAAAATCAATTGATAAATGTCAAGAGAAGATAAAAAATGTAGGAGAAACTAATTTTACCACCAAGAATGCCACTTCTCCTTCAACATTTCAAAAAGGAGAGTTTCAAGAAGCTCGTCAAGGTGTTAAGCAAGTAATTCAACTCCAATGCCATTTGGAGATCTAGAGCATCTTTAGCGGATCTATGCATGGCTTCTTGGACATGTTGAGGTAGTTCCATAACTCCTCTTCTTATTTTGACTCATGACACTTTTATGCATTCACTATCCTAAACTCTTCTTCTTTTCTCTCATATTTGTGCTATATATTGAGCCACTTTGGTTTTGAAATGTATCCTCCACCTGGGTATGGCAAATCCCTACCCATTTATATGCCTTTGATCAATGAGAAGAAATTGCTTTACCTCCTATTGTGACTCTATTTAGTGTGTATATGAGAATAATTGATCTTGTCAAGTGAATTGACTTGTCTTCCTTGGCATGTTGTATTTTTCTAAGACCTAAATGTAGTTTGAAAGCTTATTTTGTAGGTCATGTGAATTATATGAGTGTGGTGCAATATTTGAGTGAGTTTTTATATCTTCTAGTCTCATTAAAGACCTCTTGGTTAGTCCTCCTAGCTTAATCAACCATCAAAACCTTCACATTGAAACACTTATGTGATAGATTTAGAATAAGAGTAGTGTATGTAAGGTTAGTTTTCTTGATTTACAAGTGCACATGCAGCTAGTTGGTAGTGGTAAAAACATATTTGGTGCATCACCTTATTATATTAGGGTTCTCTCCCTTTTCCTATCAAGTGATAGATTAGTGTGTGAGCCTAAGTTATTCATCAAGGGGAGCTAGCCCTTTAATCTAGAGGTTTATCCTTATTATAAATAAACCAAAGGTCTAGGGTTAATCCCATGTTTCACCAAATTTGGAGAGGTCTGAACAACCTTCTCCTAGGGTGCAAAATTTGGTCATAATATTCATGACACACCTGATGGTACAAAGGTTCAAAATTATGGAATAATTATTGGTGTGTTCTTCTACTTATCAACCTTTGGAGGCACTCAACCAAATATAAATGGCAACTCTGAATGCAATCAAATATACTTATTTGATAGTATCTTCTATTCTTTTGACTCATGAAGTTGGGATGATTGGGTATGAAGATAAATTTTACGATACACCTTCTTATCAGTATTATCATGACTCATACTAGACATATATCCTTCTTTATCAACCTAGTTATGAACCCAATCATGTGATTCAATATCCTTATCAAGCTTGTTACCCTCCTTATGATTCGTATAAGTCCTATGGTTAATCTATTTCTCATCTACATGACCATAATGTTGCATATGAACAACCTTCTCAAGCTCAAGATGTCTCTAGTTGTCCCTCAAACTAGTCTATTTCAAGTTTAAATCAAACTCTCTTAGGCCATGAGAAATACATGTTAGACCTCAATACTCAAAGATAACATGGTCAATATATATATACCCATCTCATTCATGACATGAGAGACTCATTGCAACTATTGAAAGGAGAATGGACACCTATTGAGAGAGAAAATTGGTAAAACCTCTCAATTGAAATGTTGGATGTAAGTGGTCTCATTTAAAGCATAAAATATATGTTTAAAGTTCATGAATGATATAAATTTTGATTATATCATCCCTATGCGTCTTCTTACACTCCATCTCAACTCTCATACACACCACCCATTCTTCCCCAAGAGACATTTCCAAGTGAATATCCAAATGTTCCAAGTCTTCCATGTGTTCCTCAAACCTTACCTTCTTGGAATTCAATCCAAGAGAGTATTCAGAAAGAAAAGGATATTGTTGTAGAATAACCTATTGATTCAATCTAGCATCCCACTTCTCTTCCTTAATGAAATCCCAAGGAGTTTTCCAAAATTCTAAGCTGAAATCAAGTAATAAAGTCTTGGAGTGGGAAAGATGAAATAAGTATAGATTAGGGAGTTGAAGGGAAAGATAAATCTTAACCTATGCAAGTCTCTTCCACCCCTCCTCAAGAGATCTCTTATACTCTATATCAATATTATTATGATACTTATCCTCATGAATCCACAAATCACCTTCAATAAAAACTATTTCAAGAAGAAATAGATAGGCAAATCAAAGAGTTGTAGTTGAAGATAAAAGGACTTGAAGAGAGCCAAGATAAAGAGATGGAAGATAAAGAAAAATTTGTGCCTAATCAAGCCCCATTTCCCTCTCCGCAAGCACCTATATCTTGTCCATATTAGAGGTATATCCTAGAGTGTATTCAAAATAAGAATGAGATTCTAATTGAGAAGGTGGAAGATTAGATTGCAGCTATTGAAGAGCCTTAAGAAGGTTATGAGGAAAATAAAGTTCTTATTGAAGAATATGTCCCTTCCATTATTCAATCTAACATGATATCTCTCCAAGAGTTGCTCCAAAAAATCTTCATTACCATGCTCATTCATAATCCATCCACCACACCTCATACTCCCTCTCTAACTCATGAACTTGGACATCACCCTCCTACCATCTCCCTTCATGAATAAGAAACTATCCTATGGGAAGCAAGTGAAAAAGATCAGGTTGTAGTTGTTAGTGAGATTCAAAAAGGCCATGAGGAAGATGACTCAAATGATGATGAAGAAGAAATATCCATTAGTACTCCACTTGGAGAGTAAAAACACAAATCAATATTTAGGAATGAGCATATAGAGGTTAAAGGAGTGGAGTAAATTAAAGAGGTTAATTTTGTTGTGTCTCTTTAAAATGATGATCAATAAGATGATTAATACTTGTTTATAGTACTAAGAGCAGGTTACACTCCTTTTCAAGGGGGCTATAGTCTAGTTAATAGTGAAGAAGGTGGCTTTGGTAAGAAAGTGAACATCTAAGGAAGAATCAACCCCTCAAGTATGACAATTAAAGAGGCATATACACTCCATGATGATATGTTTGAGGTCATCAAAATGGCTTATAATCTCTTCAAATAATTGGAATATTCTTACCCACTCTTAAAGTACAAGGCATATTTTTATTTTCCTCAATTTCCCAAGAAGAAAGAGGTTGTTCCTATTAGAAAAATTCCTAAAAATGAATCATAAGATTAGTTTAAATTCATGCAATTAGATATGCCAACTTATAAGGATTTTGAAAAAGGTATATTCTTAGAAGATGATGATGCAAAGTTACTTACAAAAATTGATAAGGTTATAGTATAAGAGAAGAATAATGAGGCCTATAAAGAGGCCATGGTGATCTAAGAAACATGCCTAGATGAAGTATCACTTGTTGAGGTTGCAACTAAGGAATATCATGTGAAATATCTTGGGTCATATGATGAGTTCATCTTCATAGGAGACTGGTTTGCTACTAAAGATCTACTTGAGAGTATGATAAAAGGAGTGGCATTCAAGAAGGAGATGAAGGAAACAAGGAATAACCCAGTAAGAATAAGCTTGATTCATGCCATTTGTCACTTCATAAAGAAAGAGATGGTACAAGCTTCCCCTTTATTTTAGGAGGAAGAAGTTTTATTTAGGTTAGTTGTGTATAGCTAGTTGTTTTCTATTTTGTTGTGTTCCCTAAGTGCTTAATTAATACATGTGTGTGTCTTCCTTTAATTTTGTGTGTGTGTATTCAATTTTTGTGTTGTTGAGGTAATAAAGTTGTCTTGTTTTTCAAGTGTCAAGGTTTTAACTTGTTGTCTTAGAGTGTAATTGAATTCATAGTCCAATGGAAGGATAAAGCTACTGATCGAGTTAGCATAACAGGCATGCTACCCCTATGACTTACCAATTTATTATTAAATTTTAAACCCCTAGGTCAAAACAGGAAACCTATATGCAAAAAAATGAACCTAAGGTGATTTATGAGGTTGTAGTTGAGTCAAAAATACCTTATTAACATTTATTAAGGTAAATTTGGAAAGTTAAAAGTAAGTCTCTTTTATGCATTTTGGTCTATTTAGGTCTCCTAAGTTAAAAAGGTTAATTTTTGGAGCCTTTAAAAATGTGTAAAATTTCAAGTCGCTTAAATAGGGGTCTTAAAATATGTCATGGTAAGGACCAAAGAGTTTCAAGTCATAAAAGTCAGTTATGGGCAAGAAAAGTTAGTTTTAGGGGCTTCCCAAGCAAGTACAACATAGGAAGAGAGAGAATATGTAGATAAATCAGATTTTTAGAATGATAATGTGTTTTAAAATCTATAATATTTATTCTCAACTATCACATATTTCTGAATAATCATAACAAAGTTAGTTTCTTGAAAATCAATGCTAGTTTGAGGAGTTAGAGGAATTTGAATGGAATATTGAAATCACTTGAAAGATAAAATAGATTCAAAACATCCTTTAGAATTTTATATGACACAAAACATCTTGGGAAGAAGTTTTAAGCTCCACATTTGTAGATATATCCTTCTCTCTCATCATCCCCTTCACAAGCTAGTGAAGACCAACTTCAAGTAGATGGTCTAGGTCATATAGGTAGAGTTGGGAGATAAGATTTTGGCCCAAATTTTAGACCCATATGGGATTCCAATTTGTGGAATTTGTCATTGTATTGGTGATCTTATATTTATTAATAATTTCTAAGATCCTAGACTATTTTTTGATAACTCAAAATCCCACAAGATGAGTTTAGAGAAATACTAGAATAGACTATGAATTCATGGTTACTTGAAATCATTTGGAGTGTGTTCTAAAATGTTTATATATTCCTCAAATACCTTCATTCATCATTGTGGCACACTTGGATGTCCTTTTGTCATGAAAAGTAGTTTTAAAGCATATTTTGATGTGACTATCAAACATTATGCATTTTTGAGTTTTCAAAGTGTTTTTGTGCATTGGAATGATTATTCATGGTTTTATAATCATCTTCAAAATCCATTCATAGCCTATTAGCAGATAGATATTTTGTACAAGTCTCAAAATTGGTCATGTCTTTATTCACATGGTGGACTATATTATGTGTCTTCATAGCAATTGATAAAGTTGAAAGTATTTGAATATATTTTTAGAGAGTTTGAAATTATGACTTAGTGTTTTATATGATGATTAAAATGGTGAAATAGTTAGACCTTCTTGAAAATCCTTGTTGCACCTTCAAAGTTCTAAAATAGTGATTGTAGCCCTCATCACCTACCATCTATAGGTTTGTAGCTCCATGAAACCTAATGATTCCAATGTGTTTTGAAGGATATCTAAGTTATTAAATCACATTATGGATATTGATGAAGATTCATGAGTTAATATAGTTTCTAAGGCATTTGAAACTAAAAGGAGTTAATGGCTAGTAGAGACTGCTCCTAAAATGTGTACCTATAGGACCCTATATGCATAAAAAGTGGATAAAGGAAGTTTAAAGATGTTTTGAGAGGTTAATAGACTTGAATGAATCAATAAATAACTCTATAAATGAGTTTTACACTGTAAGATATCATGGGGTGGCTTGAAAAGACCTAAAAGGCCTAAAACATAGTTAGCTCTTATATGAGCACCTACAACCAACCAATTAAGGATAAGCCTTGAACATAGAGGTTTGTGATGTCAGAGGTTTCAAATATTTGAGATTATACTCAACATACATTCAATATTTTGAATAGGGTTACAATGTTAGACAAGGTTCTTAGAACCCCAAACGATCCATAAACTACACTAATAAACTCAAAGTGAAGTTTTAAAACTATGGATTTTGAATTTCTCAAACTTAAAAAATTCTTGAAATAATCAAAAGACTTGCAAAATGTTTGGCAAAATTGTTCTCGATTATCGAATTGGATTGGAACTGTCAAAAGACTTGTTACTTCCATACACCTAAAATCAGTTTTTGTTTTTAATTCAAATGTCGTAAATTGTCAATTTTTAAAATATGGCATGTGTTCTTGATTAATTAAAAATTAGAATATATAATTTAAAAAATGCAATAAATGACTAATTACCACATGAAATTGATAATGGATTTTAACATCTTTTGCCTACGTCTCTGGGTCTGCCCAATAGTGAGGACCATTTCTATTAAATTTGTGCAACAAATGGCTTACAAATTTCTTGAAATGTTACACACTTCCCTCAGGCCTGATCTCTATCCAAGAATTCCACATTCACTGATAAGCTCAAGCTCGGTCACATGGAATCCTTCCTCAGTCTTCAATCCCCTTTCGAAATGTGCTTAAGTCCCTTCAATCAAACTATTGGTATATCCAAATAATAATAATAATAATAATAGCATTCTCTTTTTAATTACAAAACATAATTAAAAAGGTTTCCCTTCTATGTTCAAGGTCGGATATTAGAGAAAATCCCATTAGCTAGCTATCTCCAAGCTTAAAACAAGCTCTCAGCCTCTTAAAATAAAAATACAAAGTCCTGTGAAGGTTTTTCACTTCAAATAAAAGTTCACAGCTTTTAAAACACTTCAAAACCCATGGCTCATGTGGTCAAAGCTTATCACTTTTACATGATGGGTCAAGAGTTCAAGTCTTTGGCCTTTGTTTTTGGCATTCAAACTTATCCTTTTAGTCCCACATTGACAGGATTATGAAAGCCGTCGGCTTGTTAATAGACTTGAATGCCTATTTTGAAATGTCGATAATATATTATATCCCACATACAGTTGGTGGGAAAGGTCAATAGTCTTTCATTCCAATCGTGGCCTATGTTTTTGGGCTTAGTCACATCTTTTATCCCACATTCATCATAGAAGATGATATCATAGGCTTAATATAACTTAAGATGAAGATGTATGTTGTGGCTTTAGTCATGCCACATGCCTTTTTTGTTTTGGCCATTTCCAAACTAGGAACTTAAGCCAATCTTAGATATCGATCATGTACTCAGACATGGCATGGTGGGCTTGGCATTTGGTCCCTTCGATCTCGAACCAATGGTGGCAATGTATTGGCTCAACAATATGAGTTGGCAGGGCCTTCATGGTAAGTGTTGGTTCTCCATACGACCACTTGTCAAAGATCAGATGCTAAAACCAAACCAAACACCAACCAAATTTTTTATGCAAATGACTGCCACATGTCACCCCCCGATTGGACTACTTGGTGTGTCCACATTGTGCCACATCATCTTGTGACACCACATTTTTCCCTGTCGCATCAGAACTTCAACAGCTTGTAGCTTTTACATATGGTGTCTATTTTGCAAACCACAAAAAGCGTCAAAAATATCTTGATGATATCTATGCTATAAAATTGGTTTCATCCCAACTTGGAAACATTTTCCAAATTGAACTCTAGATCACACCTCCCTACAAAAGAGGCTTTTGGTCTCCAAAACTCAACTATCACCTAAAATCTTATAATTGGTGTATTGCATCACATCACATAGAACCCAATCATAGCAAGAGAAACATTGGAAAAATAAATGATAACTTAACTGAAAATGCCTATACATGGCATGAGTAAATAAATTTGCAACTACCAAAGTGATTACAACGTATCAAACTACCTGCCCAAATGTCACATTATGTAAAGCAGTGAATTGCCAAAAACTAAAAAAACTCCCAATATAAAAGACAAGTTTATAATGCTGACAACATACAATAAATATTGTGGACATGTTGCAATACAATTCCTTAGTATGGGACTTATATTCTAAGCAAATGTAAACAACACAAAGTGTATATTGCCTAACATCTCAAACATGACCATAGGGTCTTACAATGCATCTATACATCCATGTGCCAAAAATAGATACATTCTAAAAATAGCAGTTAAATATGAGAAAGTGTTGTAAGGAAACAACTCACAACATCACTCTACTATATCCCCAACTGTTTCAAATGAGTCAATGTCTTATCCATTATTAGACTACCCATACAATACATTTTGGAGATAAAAAACTTAGAGTTATCAAAAAGTGAGAATTGAAAAACTTCATATGGTAAACCTGTCTTGAAGTGTTCCCACCAACTCTAATCTACATCTATCAAAGCTTGTTCATTCCCTTAGGTGAATTCATAACCATGCTTTGTAAAAAGAATGTAGTGATAATCTACTTAACCAATTCTTTCTTCCTAATGAAATTGATTGTCTCTGTGGATTCCTTTTCAATTGCATAATTTATCAATTTGGGATTTTCCATATGTAATTAAAAACACTGTTGACTTAACCTCTTAAATGGATTTTCACTTGTAGGTTTTACCTTATCCTGGGTTGTATTGCCAACAACATTATGGACTGAATTAGCTTCATTAACCTTAGTGAGAGGTTTGTAAATCATCTTAGTTCTAACATTACTTGATTGTGAAGATGAATGAAGCTTAAAACATATATCAATCCTATGTCCACTCAATTTACAATGAATGCAAACATCCTTCTTAGGTGAGGGCCCCCTTTTGCCAATTCCCAACTTAACATGAGAATGGTCTTTCAAACATGCAAACTACTTAAACAAAGTTTTTCATTTTCAACAAGTCTTAGCAATATGGTTATTCATCCCACAAAAAGTGCATGGAAATGATTGCATTATCTTTTGTACATTATATCCAAACTTCTTAAAAGTATCAATTGGATCAAAAGATTTAGTGTAAGTATCAGGAGGTGGAATCTCAATACCTCTTTTACCTTTACACTTTTGAACTAGTGGCCTAGAACCTTCGCTATTGGAAGCTCGTCTTCCTTTAGCCATGGAAGAAACTTCTCCATCATCCACCTGCACACTAGTATAACCCAAACATGCATGAAGAGGTCTATGCTCAACCTAAATTGGGTAAGTTATACCTTGGCTATCTCTACCAAGTCCTCCTCCATTATAACCCATTTTAAACAACAATTTAGATCCTATGCCCTTAGTGTATCTTTTGAAATCACCAAAAACAATATTACTAGAATCTAAATCTAAAATGGTAGAAGAAGATGAAGATTCCTGTAGTGAAAAACTTACAGTGCACTCAGTCATAGTTTCTACATCTAAAGTAGAAGGCTTTACCTTTTCACACTCACCACATTGAAATCTAATCAAGATCTCATCCTTAGATTCGAGCTCTGATTTTAACTTTGCCACTTGAAATTTAAGTGCAAACTTTTGGCATCTCAAGATTGCATTTTCATCTTTGATGGCCTCAATATGTGACATCTTGCCCATGGTTTCCTGCAAACACTTGATTCCACACTACACACGACAATATAATCAATCTGTAAACTAATAATCCAACTATTCTAGAAGAAACTATCAACACAACTACAAACAAACCCTGTATTCAAACTGCTCTAATACCAATTTGATCCATAAACTACATTGATAAACTCAAAGTGAAGTTTTAAAACTATGGATTCTAAATTTCTCAAACTTAACAAATTCTTGAAATACTCAAAAGAACTTGCAAAATGTTTGGCAAAATTGTTCTTGATTATTGAATTGGATTAGAACTATCAAAAGACTTGTTACTTCCATTCACCAATAAAATCAATTTTTGTTTTTAAATCAAATGTTATAAATTGTCAATTTTTAAAATATTTCATATGTTCTTGATTAATTAAAAAGAATACAAAATTTAAAACATGCAATAAATGACAAATTACCACATGAAATTGATAACGGAGTTTGGCATATTTTGCCTACATCTCTGGGTCTGCCCAATAGTGAGGACCGTTTCTATTAAATTTGTGCAACAAATGGCTTAAAATTTTCTTGAAATGTTACACACTTCCCTCAGGCTTGATCTCTGTCCAAGAATTCTACCTTCGCTAATAAACTCAATCTCGGTCACATGGAATCCTTCCTCAGTCTTCAATCCCCTTCCAAACTGTGCTTAAGTCCCTTCAATCAAACTATTGGTATATCCAAATAATAATAATAATAAAATTCTCTTTTTAATTACAAAACATAATTAAAAAGGCTTACCTTCTGTGTATAAGGTCAGATATTGGAGAAAATCCCATTAGCTAGCTATCTCCAAGCTTTAAACAAGCTTTCGGCCTCTTAAAATAAAAATACACAGTCCTGTGAAGGTTTTTTTACTTCAAATAAAAGTTCATAGCTTTTAAAACACTTCAAAACCCATGGCTCATGTGGTCAAAGATTATCACTTTTACATGATGGGTCAAGATTTCAATTCTTTGGCCTTTGTTTTTGGCATTCAAACTTATCCTTTTAGTCCCACATCGATGGGATTATGAAAGCCATCGGGTTGTTAATATACTTGAATGTCTGTTTTGAAATGTTGATAATATATTATATCCCACATATGGTGGGTGGGAAAGGTCAATAGTCTTTCATTCCAACTGTGGCCTACATTTTTGGGCTTAGTCACATTGTTTATCCCACATTCATTGTAGAATATGATATCATAGGCTTAATATAGCTTAAGATGAAGATAGATGGTTGTGGCTTCAGTCACGCCACACACCTTTTTTGTCTGGGCCATTTCCAAACTAGGAACTCAAGCCAATCTTAGCTATTGATCATGCACTCGGACATGGCATGGTGGGCTTGGCATTTGGTCCCTTTGGTCTCGAACCAATTGTGGCAATGTATTGACTCAACAATATGAGTAAGCAGGGCCTTCGTGGTAAGTGTTGGTTCTCCATATGATCGCTTGTCAAAGATTAGATGCTAAAACCAAACCAAACACCAAAAAAAAAATTTACACAAATGACTGACACATGTTACCCCCTAATTTGACCACTTGGCATGTCCACATTGTGCCACGTCATCTTGTGACACCATATTTTTCCCTGTCGCATCAGAAATTCAACGGCCTGTAATTTTTGCATATGGTGTCTATTTTGCAAACCGTGAAAAGTGTCAAAAATCTCTTGACAAGATCTACACTGTGAAATTGGTTTCATCCTAACTTGGAAACATTTACCAAACTGAACTCTGGATCACCAAACTATAAACCATCAAATGAGTGCATGCACAATCACCTATAGTCATTTATAGGTATGTCTAGGCAACTAAAGAATCTCTCAAAGCTTAAAAGCAGTGGTGTAAGTGTGATTTGTAAATAAAGGAGTATAACTCAGTTCATTAAGGTCATCTAAGACCTAAATAGAAAACAAAATAAGTGACCAACAGGGGTCACACAGTTCAAATACATAGTTAGGGTAATAACAGTCATCTATAGGTCTATGATTGGATACTCATGTATCTCAAAATCATACTCAATGGTTTGGGTGAATGTTTTAAATATGATAATGAATTAAAATTTTCTAATTCCTTGAGTTCAAATAGATGCTAAGCAGAGTTTGAAAATGAGGAGACTAAACGAGGGTCACATAGCCGGTGTACTTTCTTAAGGTCTGTGTTTGATTTAAAGGATTAGATCAAGGACTATAGAATGAATAAGGGAGGTATAAGTTTTTATGATGATTAAAAAGTGACAATATTATCCTAGGATCCTCAAACTCAAGATATAATGAAATAACTCAACAGACCCTATCTTCAACCTTGTACAATCCAAATTACACACACAACTTGTATAAGCAATCTTGAAGAGATGATGGTCAATAATATGGAGATGATATGGACTTGAAATCACTAAAAAAAAGTTTTAATAGCTTATACAATCATTTCATAAGCTTTTAAACATAGACATAAATAGAAAATGGTTAAACACAGTCTATTAGGGTAAGTTGGGTAGCTAGGCTTAAGAACCCTAAGCCTAAACAAGCATGTTGTTTGGAGACCTAATAGGATAAAAGTGGTTGGAGGAATATTATAATTGATAAGGTGGATGTCTCAAACTTTTTTAGACTATTGGGAGCTAAATACAAATCTAAAACCACCACTCATAGACCTGATTCCCACTCAGACCTCACAAAAAGCTTATTTTTAATTAATAGGCTATCTTGCATTACTTGGTATGGATCACACATGATGCAAGGGAACCTAAGATTATAGGGTAAGTTTAATACCCTAGTGAAATTGAATTTTATGGAATTGGTAGGAGGTTTCATGCCCTAAGGTTTATGAACCATCCTTAAGAATTTGAAAAACTTTCAAGTTGCTTAAGAAAACTAAAATAACTAGGTGAGAGAAAAATGCAATTATATGCTTCCATATGGATTATAAAATCTTAAAAGAAAATAATAAAATGTTAAATACTCCCATGATCATGCTTACATGCCATTGGTTGGTACAATATTATATGAAATTGTATAGAATAGGGCTAAAATGATTGGTTTTTACTCTTTTGTAGGTCCATACAAGTAGTCACAACATCAAATTTGTCATGGAGGTAGGGGAAAATGTTTTATACATGAATCACATGATTATTTTGGGATTTTAACATGTCGGTATCATGTAGAAGAATTTTTCACTCTCTTCGTAGGGAAGCCTAATTAAGGCCTAGTTATGAGAGAGAAATTGTATAAAAGGACATCTCCACTCACTCTCAAAGCATAAAATTCGACCTAGAGTTGTAAAACCATAAATGGTACTAGAATATTACCTTATATTATTAAGATCCTCTATAATTTTATATACAAAAGGAGGTTTTTAAAAAAGGGCTAAAAGGAATGAGGTCTAATTAGGGCTTTTGGTAGACAAGAACTTGTTGGGGCTAGTTTGAGGCCGCAAAATGGGTTATTTAAGGTAAAATATGTATGAATAATCCATCCATGAAGTTTTTATGAGATAAAGTAATTGAAACCAAGTTTTGACACTTGTGTGCAAAATAGGCCTAAGGATATGAAGATCCCTCTAGATACCTTACATGAGAAAGAGGTGATGTGTTAAAAATGACCTATTGGGGTTAGGTGAGAGATTTCAAGAGAATATAAAATATGTAAGATAAAATAATATGACCACCAAGAAGGCCACTTTTCCTTCAACACATGAAGAAGGAGAGTTTTAAGAAGCTAGTCAAGGTGTTAAGCAAGCAATTCAATTCCCACACCACTTGGAGAGCTAGAACATCTTCAAAGAAGTTATACATGGAATTTTATAATTATTGAGGTAGTTACATAAGTCCTATTCTTTTTTTAACTCACATGATACTTGTTTACCTTCTCTCTCCTACACTCTTCTTCTTTTCTCTCACACTTGAGCTATATATTGAGCCACTTTGGCTTTGAAATGTATTTTGTACCTAGGTATGGTAAAGACATACCAATTTTTATGCCTTTGATCAATGATAAGCAACCGGTTTACCTCCTCTTGTGACTATACTTATTGTGCATATAAGAATATTTGATCTTGTCAAGTAAATTGACTTGTCTTCCTTAGCATGTTGTCTTTTCCTAACACCTAGATGTAGTTTGAAAGCATATTTTTAGGTCATCTGAAGTGTATGAGTGTGGTGCAAGAATTGAGTGAGTTTATCTATCTTCTAGTGTCATTAAAGACCTTTTAGTTAGTCCTCCTAGCTTAATCAACCATCACAACCTTCACATTGAAACACTCATGTGAGAGATTTAGACTAAGAGTAGTGTATATAAGGTTAGTTTCCTTGATTTACAAGTGCACATGCATATAGTTAGTAGTGGTCAAAACATATTTGGTGCATCAAATCATTATATTATATTTCTCTCCCTTTTCATAGCAAGTGATAGATTAGTGTGTGAGCCTAAGTGATTCATCAAGGGGAGCTAGCCCTTTAATCTAAAGGTTTACCCCTATTATAGACAACCCACAGGTCTAGGGGTAATCCCATGTTTCACCAAATTTGGATTGGTCTAAACAACCTTCTCCTAGGGTGAGAAATTTGGTTATAACAGGTCTTCAATGTGTATTTTAAATGATTCAATTTGCATTAAAAAAATGGAGAACTTATACCTAGAGAACCAATATGATGATTTAACTATGAATAAACAATCAATTTAAGGGAAAAAATCTATTGCATGAATTCAATAGTGCATAAATATAAATATACAAGGACCTTGTAATAAACATAATATTAGATTCATATTGTAACTTAGAAACTAAACTAATATAATCTAACAGATTGATTAAAAAAATTAAAAGAGAGAAGGGCATAGAGAAAAGAAAATAAGAGCTTGCTTTCTAATGTTGGCTAGATTGGTTCTATTAAGCAGAGAAATCCCTATATAAACTAGTCCTTAGTTGAGATAGACCTATAAAAACTCCAACTAAAAAATGGTGCAAGAGTCAATGGAAAATTTATCAGAGCCAATGAAGAAAATAAGGTCACGATATATATGCATAGATCAAGTATATCAAATGAAAATGCTTTCAGATAATTTTTTTATTATTATTAAGGATTATTTAAGATTCATGAAATAGTCAATGAGTTATAGACTCAAATTCTAAATAACCTTGACTCAAAAAAGTAGTCTAGAAAGTAGGGAAATGCATGAAAGGAAATGAATGGTCAACTACTCTATGTTCTAATCTACAAGGAAACCAATCATAGTCTTAATAATCCTAAAAAGATTATCCCTTATTAAATTTAATAACTGATATTATTTAGACATGTAGGTTTATGGAGTTTAAACTCAATCAAATATTCTTACTAATGGGGAAGTTACAAACATTCAATGTGATTGAGGGGAAGTGGTTGAGTAGACAGCTCAAGGTCTCTGAAAAGTTAAAGGTGTGTCTAAGATTTTCTCTTGAATTGAATTTTGGAAGCTAAAGGTAGTTAGGATTACATTTTAATTTCCACATTCCATGATTCTGTGCAGTTGAAACTATGCCTCTTTAATGATTTTTTTATCTTATGTGCTCAGTACTTGATCTCAATACATACACCATGCTTTCATCAATGTTGTTGCTCAGTCTTATATTAAATTTCACCTCATTTCTAATCATTTATTGTTGAGGAATTAATCTATGACTTGATTTTGAAAATCAAATTAGATGCATAGTCCTTGGATTTTGATGTTTTTGAATATAAGATGGGCTATGAATTTTAAGCTGGTGCTTTATTAGTTACATAACCAACATGTCTTTTACTTATGGGGTCCTTTCCATGTGGATTTTTCTCACTCTTTCACTACTTAGCCTGGGGTTTTATGCACATGCTAACTATTCTTTCTATAGTAAAGTGATATTTCACCACATGGCATCATCTCACTCACCTAGAGATTTGACATACTATTGGGCTTGCACATGTAACCTTAACGCTATAGAGTAGTAGGATTTTTCCACATGGTGTCATCCCTCTCCCACTTTTCCAATTATTTATGACATCATTGATTCTTTGTACGAACATATCTAAGATAATAGATCATAGGAATGATGCCACATGGTGTCATCCCACTAACCCATTTACCTAGAGGCTATTTCTTTATATAAATGGTTTTAGGACATCAGGTCACTAGGATCTTGCCATTTGGAAACATGCCACTAACCCACTTTCTATAAGGATTATGTTGATGTCACTACCCTCCAATAAAAATTATTGAAAATTGATAAAATGTCAAAGGCATTTTAAATGGGCTAAAAACTATTGAGAGATAAACATGTGCCACTGGGAAACTTTTGAAGAGAAACAACTAAGTCTCACTGAGTGAAAACATTACACGTGGCTCTAGGTAAATTTTAATAATCAACTAAGTGTTGAAAGTTTTTATAAATGGGTTTGGACCATCAAGAGCCATGAAAGGTCACCACATGGAATGATAAAAGTGCTAGGTACCTACGAGCAAGGAATAAAATATCCTAATCAAAAACTTTGATTGAAAATCCAACATCTAACTAAATTTAATAATAAAATGTCTAAGTCTTTTGAAATGCAACAAAGAGGCATGAAAACTAAATGGAAAAAAAAAACCATTTAAAAGTAACTTTCATCCATTTTAATGAAATTGACTAGGGTAAAAGATGAACCAAAAGAAACTTATAACCAATTTCGATCAAATCAAATCAAAAATAGAATAAATTGATAAGGAAAAGCATTAGAAGACTCTAAAATAGTTAGATAATTTCCACAATTTAAGGTAAAATAGTCTAAAAGGAAGTTTTGTGTGTTCCAAAACATAAGCATAAAATAGATTGACTTAATAGATTTATACAAATTTGGCTATTAAAATTAATGTAGTCCTAGATGTAAATTTCACTAAGCATTTATGATGAACACTTGCTTATTCAAACTTAGTTAAGGCAATGAAGAACATTCAAATTTAAAATCTTCACATATAGCATAATGGAATCCTAAGAAGGATGATTTAAACAAGCAACCAAAATGAAATCCTTAGGACATAAGACCAAACTTCAAAGCAAAAAGAGGGTCCATATTTTTATCTTGAAAATGAAGTGTGTTGTGCAAGCAACAAAAAATGGAGAATCCTACTTGGAAATACTCTTGATTATTTCAAGAATATAGAATATTTGATTTCAAAAGAAGAAAATGTATGAGATATGAGAAACTACTTAGAACAAATCATAATTCTAAGGTATTAAATTCTATAGGGACAAGTGACATAATCCTATCGAAGACCATCTGTGTGTCATTAATTAATTTATTCATTTTATTTGGATTCACACGTAGTAATTAAGATTTGCATAAGACTAAAACTATTGAAGGAAAAATATTTTTCAATTTATCTTGTGGGGGAGTGGTTTTGGCATTAGTTTTCTACTAGCTAGGGATTTATAGCCCTGACAAATATACCTCTAGTCCCTTCCAAAGGCTTTGTTCCACTTCTAATCATACTAGAAATCATGTGGTGGAAGATGCCAAGATCACCATTTTGAGGAAAAAGTTCATATTTTATATTTTATCTTAATTATTTTGAAAGGATATTTTATATTTTCATCAATAAAAGGTTGGGGACCAAACCACAGGTAAAAGGAAGTCACCAAGTTCATGATGACTTAATATAATTCAGAATTGAAACAATGTTGTATTTTTATTTAGATATTTCTTTAAGTGTATTATATGGATTCAAACAAAAAAAAATTCTAAATCCATAATTTTTATTAAGAATCATTGACCTTTTAAAATTAGGGAATGAATAGAGCAAAAACAATAGATCACACAAGATTTTCAAGTAAAATTATAACTAAGCTCTTTGAGCGCCATCTATGTTACTTTTGTAACATTCTTTCATTTCATTTATTTGATTAGTAGGGGGACCTTAGGACAAAAATATTTGGAATAAATCCAAAAATGAAAGCATAAAATAAACAAAATCAAACCTAGTTTAACAACATGGGACATGAAAGAAAGAAAAATAAATAAAAATAGGAAAGGGAAAAGAAATTATTCACAAGAGTTTTCAATAAAATGCATGCTTGAATTAGTTAGACACCTAATTTATTAGGATTTTAAGAAGGGAAATGGGAAGCATACTTACACCTATGTTTCCTTATATGATGAAAAACACTATCCCAAAGAGATTTGTCAATGTTCTTTCTGGGTGATTTAAGCAAACTAAAATTGTGAAATTTAACAATGTGTTTATAGTTAATTTATAGAAAACACTTGGGATAGGATGAATAAAATACCTTATCCCATAAATTATATTTCAATGAGATATAGGGATGAGTATCCATACATACCAAACTAATTGTAAGATCCAACTTGAACATGGCATGTTCATGATGGCAGCTAGTAGATGAGTCACTTGGTGGATGATTTTAGATGTAACTAGATGCTTACATAACATCTTATTTATTTTTGTCAACATATGGAAGGCATGGGAATGGTTTAGGTTCTCACCATATTAGATACCTTTTGATTTTGTCATAAATGGTTAAATTATGTGGAGAAATGGGATAGATTAGGTCATTCTTATCTTGAACCTCCATTGGAAAAACTTCTTCATTCAATCCACTATGTTCATGACTTCCCATTTCTATCTTGACTGCTTCCTCTACTAAGAATAATGCATGACTATGTTTGATTGATTTAAAATTGGGGCTGAACTAAGGAGATAGTTCATATGATTTGAGCCTATCTAAATTGTCTTCCTCAAAAGGACAACCCTACTTTTCTTGGTTTCATTTTTCCACTTAATTCCCTACTGATGATGTAGGGAAAGTCTCATTACTACCACATAGATGCTGACCATGTTGGATTAGTTTTTTAAATTCAAGAGTAATAACTAAGGATAATAATTTTTCAAATGCACAGTATGCATCTTCTTCATCCAACAACTCTTACTCTAATTGTTCTTCTAGATGATTGTAAGAGATGTTAGAGTGTTCATTTTGAGTGAGTAGTTCTTTATCAATTTTATTTTTAGCCACTAGGGTTCATTCTACAATTAATGCTTCCTCATCTTCAGAGTCATCATTTTCACTACTATATCCTTCAAATAATGGAATAATATTGTGAGATGGGACATTCTCAGTGTGCATTATCAACTCTATATTAGTAATGTATCTAGATTCATAGACTTTAGATGGTGTATTGGAGTATGCATCTTTACAACACGGATTGTGTATTGTATCTTGATTGTCTCCTTTAATAAATGGTACTCAATTAGTAATTACATCCAAATATATTGAATCATTAAATTTGCATAAAGTATCTTAATGATTATACATATAATTAACTGAGTTATACACATTAAAAGAGTAAGTAGGGCTCTCATTTATCATAGGGATATTTGTTTGGGTGAAGGCTTGGGGAAATGCTTCATTTTAAGACAAATATCATTCCATTGGATGAATTTTAGGCATGATAATTAAAGGATTTTTGGCATAAACAATGACTCATTGACTATTTCTCTACATCAATATCTTCATGGTAGATTGACACTAATGAGGCAAGAGCAGAGGGGTTCATCTTAATGATCATGATTAGAGGATCCAAGGCATTGAGATAAAATCCTATTGTTTCATCTTCTATTTTTAGGAAAGGATACTTCAACTTAGTGTATAGTTAATGGAATATATGGTTGAAAAAACTAGTTGAATCATTAGGCTCTTTACAGATTGTGGAAAATTGGTAAAATAACACATAAGGGTTAATGGGCACACCAAAATGGTTAAGGAACAAATTCTCAAAGATGGCCCAAGAGGTGATGTACCCTTATAATAGAACAAGGTACCAATAATAAGTAGTTTGATTAAGTGAATGGTGGAACAAATAACAAGCCACATCCTCATGTTGAATCTACTTTTTGATAATGGCTTTTTTAAAATCTTGAACATGTTCTTCAGCATTTAAAATCCCACCATGGTTATACTTTGTACAAAATTTATGGGGGTTCTTGGGTAATTCATGGGAAGGTCCTACAATGTTCACAAGATAACTACATTTTCCTATCTAAGATAAGGCCAAGACTCAGATAAGTATTTTACAGTCTAAGAACCTAGAAAATAACTAGGTAACTCTAATTAACAAAATAAAAGTTTGCAATACATCAGAACATGCCTTCCTTATAGTGAAAGAACATGTTGATGGGTTTATTAGCATACAAAAAATGGGAGAAAACATGAAAGGGATCAGCTATAAGAATCAATCAAAATAACAAATATTAGTATATACTCTAGTTATGACCCTCCTTCTAGCACCAAAACATGTTGATATGTATCTTGACACTAGACAACAATTAGGAGAGGGATTATTAGTCCCCAACCTCTCCTAAAAGGAGGGATTTATTTAAAGAATAAAACCTTTCCTAAGGTCTTGATACATAGGGTAACCCATTTGGCTCATTTTTATGATACCATATCAAGGATATTCAACATGTATTTTATACAATTTAATGTGTTAAAAAATGAAGAGCTTATGAATAGAGAACTAACATGATGATTTAACTATGAATAAATAGATAATTTAAAGAAACACATCTATTGCATGGATTCAATAGTGTATAAATATAAATAGATAAGGAGCATGCAATCAAGATAAACATTAGATTTAGATTGCAACTCAGAACTAAACTAATAGACTGATAAATAAAAATCAACAGAGAGAAGGGTAGGGAGAAAAGTAAATAAGAGCCTACTTTCAAATGTAATCCAACCTAGTTCTATTGAGTAGAAAATTCATGGATAAACCAATCCTTAGTTGATCCAAACATAGCACAACTCCAACTAAGGATTGTGTAAGAGTCTATGGAACAAAGTAGCAGAGCTAATGAGGAAAACAAGGTCACCATATATATGCATAGACCAAGTATATAAAATGACAAAGCTTTTAGATAAATATCTTTTTATTAAGGATCATTTGGGATTCATAAAATACTCACTGAGTTACATACTTGGCTTCTAAATAACCTCAACTCAGAAAAATAATATATAAAGTAAGGAAATTCATGAAAGGAAATTACTGATCCACTACTCTATGTTCTAATCTAAAAGGAGACAACCAGACATAGTCTCACTAATCCTAAAAGACTACCCTTATTACATTGAAGAGTTAGTCTTATATAGATGCATAGGTCTATAGCTTTCAAACTCAGTTAAATCTTCCCACTAATGGGGCAGTTACAAACATTCAATGTGATTGAGGGAATGTGGTTGATTAGATGGATCGACATCTCTAATAAATTAAAGGCATGCTCAAGATTTACATAATTGAATCATGACTCAGTTTAATTTTCATATCTAAAGTAAGTTGGGATTTCATCATAATTAACACATTCCTTGATTTTACACAATTGAAACCATGCCTCTTTAAGGAAATCTTTGTCTTATTTTCTCAATGCTTGATCCCATGTGCACACCATACTTTGGTAGATGTTATTGCTCAATCTTACCATTGAATTCCACCTTATTTATAATCATTTATTGGTGAGAAACCAATATTTAACTTAATTTTGAAAATCAAATTGGATGCATAGTCTTTCCTTGGATTTTGATGTTTTTTTTATGGCCAAGTGAGTTGTCAATTTCAAACTAGTGATTTGTTGGTCGTGAAACCATCATGTCTTTTACTTTCAAGGTCCTTAAAATGTAGCTTCTCATTGTTATTTTATTTCTTATCTTAGGGATTTATGCACATGTTAACTATTATTTCCATGGTGAAGTGAGAATTCACCACATGACATCATCTCACTCACCTAGAGCTCTAACATACTGTTGGGTTTACATGGACTACCCTGGGGATATGAAGTAGTAGGATTTCACTTCATGGCATCATCTCACTCACCTGCTTACCCTAGGATTTATGGCATCACCACCTCTTTGAACATATATCTCTAGGATAGTAGATCAATAGGATGATGCTATGTAACATAATCTTACTAACCCACTTTCTTGAAGGCTCTTTCTTTTATATATGGTTCTAAGACACTGGGTCATCAATATCATGCCACTTGGTAGCATGTCACTAACCCCCTTTCCTAGAGGATTCTGGTGATGTCATTTCCTACCTATAAAAATTCTTTAAAATCAAACCTATGTTAAAAGAATTTTAAGTAGGCCTGACACTACTGAGAGATCAACATGTACCACTGGGAAACTTTTAAAGAGAAATGACTAAGTCTCATTGAGAAAAAAAATAACACATGGCTCCAGGAAAATTTTAAGAATTGACTAAGTGTTGAAAGTTATTTCAAATGGGATTGGGCTACCAAGAGACATGAAAGGTCATTGTGTGGAATGATAAAATCACTAGGTACATATGGGAAAGGAATAAAAGAGCCCGGTCATAAACATTGATTTAAAAGCCAATGACTAAGCAAATTTAAAAATAAAATTGCTAAGTCTTTTGAAATGTAACAAAGAGGCATGAAAACTTAGCAAAATAAAATAAAATTAAATTAAATTTCATCCATTTTAATGAACTTATAGCCAATTTAGATCAAATCAAAGAAAAAATGAATTAAAATGCCAAATAAAAGCAACAAACACTCTAAAATAGTTAGATCATTTGCACAACCTAAGGTGAAATAATCTACAAGAAAGTTTTATATGTGTTCCAAAAAAAGCATAAAATATACTAAGATTTAATATATTTATGTAAATTCAGATATTAAAATTAATGTAGTCCTAGATGTAAATTAGGCTAAGCATTTATGATGAACACTTGCTTATTCAAACTTAGTTAACGCAATGAAACACATTTACATGTCAAATCTTCACATCTACTAGAATGGACTCCCAAGAAGGATGATTTAAATGGACAACCACAATGAACTCCATAGGACATAAGACCATCATCCAAAGTGAAAAAAGGGGCTTGAAAATGGGTCATGTTGTGCAAGAAACATCAATATAAAAGGAAAAATGACATGATATTAAGGAGTACCCCATGTTCACCTCTCCTCAAATAATGAATATCAAGGGGTACTTTAAAAACCATCTCCTCACAATCCTCATTGACTTTGGTAGCAAAAATAACTTCATTGACCCTCTACTAACTAATTAATCTAGTTTTTATATGTACCCCTATTCAAGTTTTGAAATAATGATAGCCAATGACAAAAACTTATATTGTAAGGGAAAATTTTGTAAGGATTATAATTTAAAACCAAACATGTTTTTTCTACCTCTAGGAAGGTATGGTGTAGTTTTGGCTTTAGGTATTAGGTCCTATCTTATGGGAATTTTATACAATATGGATTTAATTTATAGGTAAGGGTTATAAAAACACTTTAATAGGACTCACTCTCAAATCTAAAAGTGTCATTATAGCTCATTGGATTGATAAGTTACTAAAAAGGGATCTCATGGGATTGTCATCTGGCTTTGCGCCATCCATATCCTTCAATCCTCTAATCTAAACCACCTACCAAAATTACAAGAAATCTTGAATAAGTATACAATTTTATTTTAGGACCTAAAGGGTTACCTTCAGAGCGGCAAGAAAATCATGTCATTTAGTTTGTTTTCATCAATGTACCTCTAAACGTTCATCCTTACTAGTACCCATTTATAAAAAAGAATACAATAAAAGTTAGGGAAATAATTATGGAAAGTAGGAGTTATTAGACCCACCATCAGTACTTAATCTTCCCTCCTATTATTGGTATTAAAAAAATATAACTTTGTACCTATGTTTTTACTTTATAGTACTAAATAAACTCACAATTAGGGAAAATTTCTCATTCTAGTAATTGATGAACTATCAGATAAATTACATAGATCTTAGTTCTTCTCAAAGCTCGAATAGAGGTTAGGATATTATCATATCTACATCAAGGAAAATGATATTCCTAAGATAACCTTATGAAATCACGATAGTCATTAATATTTTTTTGTCATGCCCTTTAGCCTCACAAATGTTGCATTAACTTTTTAGTTCTTAATGAATAAGATATTCCATACATTTCACACTGTTGGGTGAATATTTTGTCGATCAGCTAATTGATGAGAAAAATAGGTCTCTTCAACCACAACATAAGGAAATTGGTTGACCAGATGTGCAGGTTTCCTCCATCAAAATGGGACAAATCTCTCCTCTCATCAAGGGGAGGTTCCTTGTAGATATGCAGGAGCTATATACTATATATATAATCAAAAAATAACACTCAAGGGTAGGATAAACCATCCATATCTCTTTTTTTAGAGATGATGTTCACAAATCAAAGGAGAAATCCTAATGAAATGATAGAAAACACTCCTCTTCTTTCAGAAGTGTTGTTCAGTAGACAAAAGGAATCTTTCAAGTGATTATAAGTAACTATAACAAGGTTCAGTAACACAACAGGATGAAATGAGGCACAAAGTCTCCACCTCAACTGCCAAAGAGTGAAAGACAAAAGACAATGAGGGCACAAAGTTGTTCCAAGGTCTTTTACATAGAAATAGAATACGAAGGATAATGAGGGCACAAAGTCATCCCAAGATCCTTTACACATGAATAGAAAAAATAGACAAACTAAAGACAATTGTGGTAGCACAAAGTCCCTCCACAATCGACTTCAGGACACCTTCTTGATCACTTTCACTAATTCTACTTATTTAATCAAATGGACAAAAATGTATTAAGGAAACAAACATAAGAACAATTTCCCCAACAACCAAGCTGTTTTAGCACAAAGTCTAAAAAGTCACTTGTTTTCTTATTCAAATAATGAAATATGATCAACAATCTAAGCTCAAAGTCTTTATAATGTCTTTCAATTTGGGTAGAGTTTTGCTTTTTATTACAGACTGAGATCCCTAAAACAATAAGAGAGAGTCCAATATATAGTGCTCCAAGAAAGACTTGGGTGCTTTGTTTCACAAAAAATGTGTTATGATGCATTCAATGCATTTTAAATTCTATCCATGGGCTATGCTAGAATCAAGCATCAATTTTTAATATGGGTAGAGTGATGTGTTTCTTTATGTGTGCACAACTATCTACTTTGTTCAATGCAAAAAAATGGGCCATGGCATTGAATGTTTACGTTCTTCTGATGTCCACCTGGTGGGCTACTTTACCTTCTAGAAACATATCCTATGCATGGATATTTTTGATATTTCTCCATCATTATCTCTTTCCTTGCTATATTTCATCCTTATCTATGTGATTTAAGCTCTCAAGCTATCTCTTTAACTAGTAATTGAATTTGTTCACAGGATCTGTGCCGTATTTAAAAATCAATATATATTTCATTATCTTAAATTTGACATCCACAAGGACATCAATGGTTCAATCGCTTCCCTGGTTCAATCATTTTTTTAGTCTATGATTGAACCATCCCTTTGTCCAATGCTTCCTTTGATCTTTAAACCAATGTTTTCTACCCTCTGTAAAGGCATCTACCCTTGATTCACTGCCCTCCACAAGGGCACTTATTCTTTCAACTTTGGGACACTCCTTTGAATCATCCACATTGAACCTTTAAAATTTTGAACCTTTGAACCATTTTGGTTCAAGGTTCAACGATTCAACGGTTCAATCACTTTATTTCTATTTGTCTAGAGCTTCTTTTGAACCATCAAATCTGTGAACCTCTGAACCTTTGAACCATTGAACCATTTTGGTTCAATGTTTAATTGGTTCATTAGTTCATCTTTCAAGCTTTGAGAAAGGTCCACTTTGCTCATCACTTACCCTTCACAAAGGTACTTCAGCTTGTGGGCTTTGGGGCAATCCTTTGAACTAACCACTTGAACCAACTAATTAAACCTTTGAACCTTTGAACCATTTTGGTTCAAGGTTCAACAGTTCAATGGTTCAATGGTTCAAGTAGGTTTTTATGTTTTATTCATTTAGTTGACCACTTAAACCAACTGTGTTGAACCAACTGTGTTAAACCAATGAACCTTCCTTTGGAATCATCTATCGCTACCTCTTTCTTTGCTTAAGGCTACTTTTCACTAATGTTAGCAAGTGACATGTGGCATCTTCTACTATGAAATAGGTGAGGACACTTGGCGGCTTCTACTAGGTTTTACAAGGGACACATGGTGACTTCCACTACAACTTAGATACCTTTTGAAAGTCCTATAGAAGATGACACATGGTGGCTTCCATTATAACTTTATGAGGGACAGGTGGTGCATTCCATTGCAATTTGAGGTTTGATCTTTCCCAGAGGGAACTTGCCCTTTGGGGTCTTGAGAAATGGTCCACTTTCCTTGGTGAGAGCTTCCGACAAGGGTACCTACCCTTCAATATTTTTTGGGTGGCCTTTGGGCTTTTATCTCCTTTGACAGGATTTTATTCCTTTGGGATTTCTCCCTGGGTGAATTTCTTCGGACAAAATGTTTGAAGAAATTCCTTTGGGCATTTTATCTGAAGGACTTGTGCCTTTTTTACTTTTTTGTGGGAACTTTTTTGAAAGAATTCCTTGCTCTTCACTTTGTTTGCTACCCTCCACAAGGGCAATCGACTCGGTTCATTGCCCTCTGCAAGGGAATTTTTTCTTTTGGATTTGCCTTAGTTGATTTTCCACTGATCTCAATAGGTAACACATGGCAGCATCTATTGTGAAACAGGCAAGGACATGTGGTAGCTTCTGCTTAACTTATAGAGGCTTTGGATGCCTTTTGAGAGTCCCACAGAAGATGACATGTGGTGGCTTCCACTAATCTTTATAAACACTATAGAAACACTTGGGACCCACTTGGATTCATGTAGATGTTGACACTTGGCACACTCTGTTTATCTTATAAGGGACACATGTCAACTTTTGCTACTTTGAGAAGTAAATCATAATGTGTCTTGATAGATGATACTTGGTAGTTTTCACAGTTTCTTCATGATAGAAAAAATGGATAAGTGTTGAACCTATTTCTCTCTTACAGAATCCGTAGAAACTATCCTATGAAGTCTATAGAAATGAGCTTGTAGAACTGGCAGAGTCCATAGAAATGAATTGGTAAAAATGAGTCTATATATTTAAGCCTACAGAGTCCATAGAAATATGAAAAAGCTTGAATAATGAAGAATTTGAATGCTCAAAACAATTTTTAAGGAGGGGAGAGAGGATTTTGGTATATTGGACCAAAATAGTTCAAATGTAGTTAAAATGTTATCACAAAAATGAGTGACATTTTTGGGGTATAATAGCTGGCTCTAGTTGGGGAACTTTCTTTAGTTGGAATAGCTAAGGGGAGTAGAAACCAGAATCTCCAATGACTTGAAGTATGCCATTGGGCTATGGAGTCATGCTACCCAAACTGAAATGTGACAAAAACAAAAATGAAAGCACAAAAACAAAACTAAAGACTATACAAATATACATATGTATAAGTTGATCTTATCTGATACTTCAAGGATTAAAGTGCTTCAGATGTTGCCCACTATGAGGCAATGAAAAGGGCATACCATCTTGATATTTCAATAGGAAGTTATTCTCACCATTGAGTTGATGAATAGTAAATGGGCCTCTCCAAAGAGAATCAAACTTCCCATGCATCCCTTTTAGTTCTCTTCTCTTATCCCATAGTAGGACTTGATCTCCAACCTAGAAACCATGGTTTATTGCCTTCTGGTCAAAGAGCTTCTTCACAAGACTTTGATGGGTAGAAATTTGGTCCACCACCATAGTTCTCTACTCATCCAACTTAGTCAAGCACATGATCCTCTTATCAAGGGGGCTTTCATATGTCTGATCTTCAATTGCCTTGGCCAATTTTAATGCTGGAAATTCCAAGGTGATTGGTATCTCAGCATTGATACCATAAAGAAGTTGGAAAGGAGACATACCAATTGCTCTCTTTAGTGTAATTTTGTCTGCCCATAGAGCATCAACCAATGCTTTATGCCATGTCCTTTAGTTGTCATCCACCAGCTTCTTGATGATAGTCACCAGGTTCTTATTGCTTGATTCAACTTATCCATTCCCTTATGGAAAATAATTAGAAGAGTGAGAAAGGGTGACCCCATAGTGAAAACAAAACTGAGTAATCTCTTGGGAAGTGAAACAAGCTGCGTTGCCTATGACAATCTTGATTGGGACCCCAAACTTGGAAATGATATTGTCCTTATGGAAATTACACACTACTTTTGAAGTAGCATGCTTGGTTGGGATAGCTTCCACCCACTTGGTGAAGTAGTCAATTGTTGTAAGGACATAATCATGTCCAACACTTGAAGATGTTTTTACAGATCCAATAAAATTAATTCCCCATTACTAGAATGGTTCATTTATGATCACTGGCTTGAGAGGCAGGGCAACTAACTTGGGTCTCCCAACAAACTACTGGCATAGTTCACATTTTCTTACCCACTTATATGCATCTTGGAAAAGAGTTGGCCAATAATACCTAGCTCACATAATCTTATGGGTAGTTACAGGAGCAAAAAATTGTCCTCCACAAGCTAGATTGTGGAAAGATTTCAAAAGTTGGCTTTGTTGTTCCTTGTCCACACAACGAAGGAACACTCCATCAAGGCTCCTCTTATACAGGCTGTTGTCCCAAAGGACAAAATTGATAGCTTTTAACTTGATAGTCCTCCTTTCTTTGTAAGATAGGTGAGTAGGACACTCATTGTAAGTAAGAAAATGAGCAATCCCTAAATACCACTCATTCATGGTGGAGACAAAGATGACTGTCAGTGTGTCTTCCACCTCTACTTCTTCATGCTCTATTTCTTCAAGTTTGTTATCAGTAATTAATTGGCATAGGCCTTTTCCCTATACCAACTTTGTTGGCTTGTTGACTAGATCAAACTCCTAGATCTTTGCAATCCAATTACCTCTTTTCATCCTAAACCATTACTGAGTTAGTATGGATTTGACCATGGTATTAGGAACCAAGGCAGTAGTGTGAGAATTCAAGATGTAGAAGCGGAAATGCTTGAATACCTTCACTATTGCATAAGCATGCTTCTCCATATTTAAGTACTTTAGCTCATGATCTTTGAGAGGGTAGCTCATGAAAGAAATGGGAAATTTCATACCTTATTTATTCTATTAAACCAAAATTGCTGAAAGTGTGTATTTAGAAGCATAACTGTATATGATGAACTCTTTGTTGTAGTTTGGACAAACTAGAATTGGGGCATGGGCAATGGCAATCTTGATATCCTCAAATGCTA
This sequence comes from Torreya grandis, assembly GCA_037957365.1. Classification (NCBI taxonomy): domain Eukaryota; kingdom Viridiplantae; phylum Streptophyta; class Pinopsida; order Cupressales; family Taxaceae; genus Torreya; species Torreya grandis. Next base: position 5,595,357 of record JARHVA010000340.1, read on the forward strand.
ACTTGCCTTATTTAGTCCAATTGAAAGTGGTCTTTCCCTTCATCATGTTCACAATGTGTCAAGTCTTCTAAGCAAACTTGGGGATGAACCTTTGTAAGAAATTCACCTTTCCAAAGAAAGAGTGAACAACAGTCTTACTTGTAGGCAAGGTAAGCTTTGGATAGACTTGACTCTGTCTGAGTCAATCTTTATGCCTTTTTTGGACACAATGTGTCTAATAAGTTTTCCCTTTGTTACTCCAAAAATAGACTTCTTGGGGTTCAAAGAAATACCATTCTAGCAACAACACTCTAACACTTGTTAAAAATGATGTACATGTTCAGAGAAATGCTTGGAAAGATGGTCAAGTCATCAAGGTATACTACAATGAACTTACCCATCTCATCCTTAAAAGCAAGGTCCATTACTCTTTGAAATGTGGTGCCAGCATTTATCAAGCCAAAAGGCATCCTTCTATATGCAAATGTGCCCCAAGGTGTGGTGAAGGCAGTCTTATGTTGGTCTGCTTCACTAACTTCAACTTGATTATATCCTAAGAAGTCATCTAGCATTGATAACATCTCTGAGCCAATCACTATCTGAAGCACTTAATCCATGATGGGTAAAGGATAGTTATCCTTCAAGGATGACTGATTTAGATTCTTAAAATCTACACAGATGTAAATTTCACCATTCTTCTTCCTCATAGGGACTATGTTGGCAATCCATGTGGAATGATAGATTGAAAAAATTATCCTAGCATTCAACATTTTTTGTATCTCAAACAAAATAGTACCTGATATCTTTAGATTGTACTACTTATATTTTTGCTTGTAAGGTACTGAGTCAGCCTTGAGAGGAATGTCATGGAAGATTTCATCAGGCCTAAGAGACTTTAGGTCATCATAGGAGTATGTTAAGATGTCCATGTATTGGCTGAGAAAAATAGTAAACTTGAACCTCTCTTTGAGAGTGTAGCATTTACCAATGTAACCATCTTGGGATCTTCCTTGGTACCCACATTTATCTAATCAAACCCCTGGGAGGAGCTTGAATTCATTTGTTATTGTTTGATGAATATGTCATGTTTGTTAAACAACTTTTCGAGGGAAACTAGACCTTTGGGAATTTTATTCCCTTTGAATTGCAAGAATTCTTCACCTATGTCTAAATTCATTTCAGGAGCTGGTTCACACTTTTAAGGTTTACTACCTTCAAAATGTAGCTGTTCAAAGCTATCTCTTTATTCCGAAAAGGCAATGATTTGGTTGTCATTGTAAAACACTTACCAATGGCTGGCATTATCAGGCACACTTGGTCAGAAGACTAGCTTGATGGTGTATTTGCATCCTATGAAGTCTGGGTGAGGGACTAAGAGAGTTGTTGAAACAGCCAATGCATCAGCTCAGTCATTGAATTCCTTGGGTATGGTAGAGATGCTAAAAGTATCAAAGCTTTCAATTTGATCCTAGACTAGGTTGTGGTAGTGGCACAATCTCTAATTTTTGTTTTGGTATAGGTTTCTCACCTGACTAACCACCAATTCGGCATCTCCTTTGGCATGAAGGAGTTTGACACCCTTATCTTTAGCAGCTTTCAATCCAAGCAGAAGGGATTCATATTCAGCAGTATTGTTAGTATTGATGAACTGCAACTTGTATGAAGAGGGAAAAATATCTCCTTGAGGAGATATCAACACAATCCCAACCCTTAAACTGGTAGAGGAACAACTGCCATCAAATTTTAGCATCCATACCTTATTTGAAACTAATCCTTTCTTAGATTTCTCTTTGCTTGGGGGGGGGAATTCTTATGTGTTTGCATTACATTCTATCATGTCTTTTATTATTCCATATGAACTAATTTTTAGACTATCATTTTTGAGGGTTTCATCAGCTGAAACATGAGTATCTTCTATGGTCAAAAAATAATTACCCATACCTAAAGATTCAAGTAGAATTTGGGCTTCAGAGGCTGATGTCTGAGTGACAACATATTTTGCTTCCTTTATAGGAAACAACCTCTACATGATGCCTTTGATAGGGATCCTCACTTTAGATAGGTCCATGCTCAATTCTCCACCAACATCTTTATATAAATTTCACCTTAGAAGAATGCCATATGACGCTAAAACATCAGCCACCAGGACTGTCATCTTGATCTTTTTGTTTGAGAATGCTACAAATGCAAATTAGGCATCTTTGATTTGTCCTAGTAGAGGTACTTGTTTTTTTTCCATGGAGAAACACCTCCCAAATGTCTTGGTCAGTGTGAGACCAAGAGATTCTGCCACCTTGGCAGGCATGACATTTTTAGATGCACCTGAGTCTATGATGCAATTGCTTAGTTTGTGACCATTTATCAATAGGAAAACATAGAAAGGCTTTATTTTCCTAGGGGAAACTAGAGGAGTAATGACAAGATTGTTTGGGATGGGCATGTTCTTTGGGGAATCATGAGTTACCTTCTTAGCATCTTGTCTTGTAGGGATAGCTTTATTCTTCACACACTAAACTAACTTATCCAACTGTTCAGGATTGGCTTGTAGGATTTCAAATTTAGACATTTGAATTTTGGTCTTCTTGACATGGTTGATTATGTCAAATGATTGAAATGGATTAGGAACAGAGGAAGGCAGTTCATCTTTCTAGTTTTTAGGAGGGAGAGGACTAGTCTATGGAATTGAAGTTAGAGATGGAAGAATGTTTGATGTACTTACCTTTTTATGACTCACAGGGTCCTTTGGTTGGAAAGGCAGAGAAGTTTCTGATTTTTCAATTGAGATTGTAGGCTAAGAACTTTCTCCTATTTTCCCCTTATTAGCTTGCTAGGCTGACTAGTTCTAGGACCGAGTGAATACAACATATGATCCATCAACTGCTTCACTTTTACCTCTGGGTTCATCCTGATAATTTAGGAAACCAATGTTGGAGTCACTAGATAATTCTTCCTAGCCTTTTGCAAGGAGATTAACATCATTTTCTTGATTCAATTCAGGCTGGAAAGAAAAATTAGATTCTATTTCAAGATATCCAATTGCTGAATTGGTTGGGGGTGCTTTAATGGCAAGTTTCCCCTATGGGGGAGGAAGATGATTTGGCTGTCCTTGATTTTTGGTAGTGTTGCCTTGGTATGACTGATTAGAGAATGTCCTTCTTTGCATGTCTCTATACAAAGGAGCTGAAGATATCCCTTGTGCCATTTGCTTTTTGAGATCTAGCAACTCATTTGCCAACTTTTGCACCATTGGATTAGTGGTACCTGTAGATGGATATTTGAAAGATGAAGAGGATTTACCTTTGTTTGGATCTCTCCTTATCTTTCCTACTGAGATAAGGTCATATTCCACGTCAATGGCCAAATCTTGAGTTGCAGTAAGGTCTATTTGGCTAGCACATCTTAGCAAAAAACTTACTTGAGGTAGCTGAGAGTTGATGAAGAAACATTTGAGATTCTCAAGTGTTGGTTGAGCGATAGTAGGAATCCTGTTCCTCAATTTTTCAAACTTGGATATGAAATCCCTCATTGGTTTATGAGGCTCCTTCTTCATTTGTGTGAGTTGGGCCAACAAGGCATGTGCATCTTCTGCAGGCTTAAACCTTGCTTTGAACTTGGCTTTTAGTGTGTTCCAGTCAGTTACTGATCTAGCTTGTAGATGGTATAACTAGTCTATAACATCACCTTATAGTGTTTTTACAAAATGCTTGACTACCACATCTTCAAATTCTACTCCTATTACACCACATGTTATGCTGAAGGTTGTAATATGTTCATCAGGATGAACCTTCCCATCACCATAGAATTTGGACAAATTCTTTCTTGAGCTGCGTGGAAGTTCATACAGGGGTGGCGTTAAATTGAGTGGGCCAAAAGAGTTACCCCAAGGACCTTGAAATGCCATTGTATGACTATGGAAAGGTGGGATAAAAAATCTCAGAGGGGTAAGTATTGACAAAGCTTTATTAATAGAAAAAAATAATGCTTTGCCCGGTAATGGAGACTTGACTTTAGTAGGAGGAAAGCTCCAGGGTCATTAGAGGTGAGATGGTGAAGAAAATGGATCAAAATTACTTTGTTTTACCAACTCGAATATAGGGTCAATAATACCTTTAGCCCTTTGGCTTCACATATAGTGTGGATCTGCCAGATTGTAAAACAAAAATGGGAAAGAACTAGCCCTACTTCAGCTTGCAGCTCAAGGCTTCAAATTGTGTGTTCTATCCTAGTTGATGTGGAGGTGGAGGGAGATGCTAAGGCTATAATGATAATGGGTAAGACATAGAATATAGTCGCCAGAGTCTATACTGAATAAGGGTAGGAACTGCTTCAATCTAAAACTTGAGGCTTCATATTGCACATTCATCCCCAGTAGAGTCGCCAAAAATTGTTGGGTGAATATTTTGTTGATCAGTTAACTGATGAGAAAAATAGGTCTCTTCAACCACAACATAGGGAAATTGGTCAGCCAGATGTGCAAGTTTACTACATCAAAAGGGGACAAATCTCTCCTCTCATCAAGGGGAGGTTCCCTGTAGATATGCAAGAGCTATATACTATATATATAATTAGAAAATAACACTCAAGGGTAGGATAAACCATCCATCCCTCTTTTTGCAGAGATGATGTTCACAAATCAAAGGATAAATTTTGATGAAATGATAGAAAACACTCCTCTTCTTTCAGAAGTGTTGTTCAACAGACAAAAAGAATATTTTGGGTGATGATAAGTAACTGTAACAAGGTGCAATAACACAACAAGATGAAATGAGGCACAAAGTCTCCACCTCAACTGCCAAAGAGTGAAATACAAAAAACAATGAGGGCACAAAGTCATCCCAAAGTCTTTTACATAGAAATAGAATATGAAGGATAATGAGGGCACAAAGTCGTCCCAAGATCCTTTACATAGGAATACAACAAATAGACAAACTAAAGAAAATTGTGGCAGCACAAAGTCTCTCCACAACTAGCTTTTGGACACCTTCCTGATCACTTTCACTAATTTTGCTTATTTAATCAAATGGACAAAAATGTATTAAGGAATTAGACATAAGAACAATTTCCCCAACAACCAAGCTGTTCCAGCATAAAGTCTAAAAAGTCACTTGTTTTCTTATTCAAATAATGAAATATGATCAACAATCTAAGCTCAAAGTCTCAGTAATTTCTTTCAATTTGGGTAGAGTTTTATTTTTAATTATAGACTGAGATCCCTAAAACAATAATAGAGAGTCCAATATATAGTGCTCCAAGAAAGACTTGGGTGATTTGTTTCACAAAAAATGTGTTACGATGCATTCAATGCATTTTAAATTTTGTCCATGGGCTATGCTAGAATCGAGCATTGGTTTTTAATATGGGCAGCCTGATGTGTTTCCTAATGTGTGTGCATCTATCTGCTTTGCTCGATGTAGAAAAATGGGCCATGCCATTGAATGTTTGTGCTCTTCTGATGTCCACCTGGAGGGCTACTTTACCTTCTAGAAACATATCCTATGCGTAGATATTTTTGATATTTCTCCATCATTCTCTCTTTCCTTGCTATATTTCATCCTTATTTGTGCGATCTAAGCTCTCAAGCTATCTCTTTAAATGGTCACTAAATTTGTTCATAGGATTTGTGTCGCATTTGAAAATTAATAGATATTTCATTATCTTAAATTTGACATCCACAGGGACATCAATGGTTTAATTGCTTCCCTGGTTCAATCATTTTCTTAGTCTTTGATTGAACCATCCCTTTGTCTAGTGTTTTTTTTTATCTTTGAATCAATGTTTTCTACCCTCTGCAAAGGCATCTTCCCTTGATTCACTGCCCTCCACAAGGGCACTTATTCTTTCAACTTTGGGACACTCCTTTGAATCATCCACATTGAACCTTTAAACCTTTGAACCATTGAACCATTTTGGTTCAGGGTTCAATGGTTTAATTGATTTATTGCTCTTTGTCTGGAGCTTCTTTTGAACCAGTGAATCTATGAACCTTTGAACTGTTGAACCATTTTGGTTCAACATTTAATTAGTTCATTGGTTCATCTTTCAAGCTTTGAGAAAGGTCCAATTTTCTCATCACTTGCCCTCCACAAAGGTACTTTAGCCTGTGGGCTTTGGGGCAATCCTTTGAATTGACTACTTAAACTGACTGATTTAACCTTTGAACCTTTGAACCATTTTGGTTCAAGGTTCAACGGTTCAATGGTTCAAGAAGTTTCTTGTGTTTTATTCATTCACTTGACTACTTGAACCAACTGTGTTAAACCAATGAACCTTCCTTTGGAATCATCTATCACTGCCTCTTTCTTTGCTTGAGGCTACTTTCCACTGATGTCTGCAAGTGACACGTGGCATCTTACACTATGAAATAGGTGAGGACACTTGGCAGCTTCTACTAGGTTTTACAAAGGACACGTGGTGAATTCTACTTCAACTTAGATGCCTTTCAAAAGTCCTATGAAAGATGACACGTGGTAGCTTCCACTGTAACTTTATGAGGGACACATGGCACGTTCCACTACAATTTGAGGTTTGATCTTTCTTGGAGGGAACTTGCCCTTCAGGGTCTTGAGAAATGGTCCACTTTCCTTGGTGAGAGCCTCATGCAAGGGTACCTACCCTTCAAGATTTTTTGGGTGGCCTTCAGGATTTTATCTCCTTCGGTAGGCTTTTATTTCATCGAGCTTTCTCCCTGGGTGAATTTCTTCAGACAAAATGTCTGAAGAAATTCCTTCAGGCATTTTGTCTGAAGGACTTATGCCTTTTTTACTTTTCCATAGGAACTTTTTTGAAAGAATTCCTGCTCTTCACTTTTCTCATTGCCCTTCACAAGGGCACTCAACTTAGTTCATTTCCCTCCACAAGGGCACATTTTCTTTTGGCTTTGCCTTAGTCAATTTTCCACTAATCTCAACAAGTAACACATGGCAGAAGCTAATATGGAATAGGTGAGGACACATGGTAGCTTCCACTTAATTTATAGAGGCTTTGGATGCCTTTTAAGAGTCCCATAGAAGATGACACGTGGCAGCTTCCACTAAGCTTTAAAAATACTTTAGAAACACTTGGGACTCACTTGGATTCATGTGGATGTTGACACTTGGCATGCTCTATTTATCTTACAAGGGACATATGGCAAGTTTTGCTGCTTTGAAAAGCAAATCATAATGTGTCTCGGTAGATGACACTTGGTAGTTTTTACAGTTTCTTCATGATAGAAAAAATGGCTAAGTGTTGACCCTGTTTCTCTCCTACAGAGTCCGTAGAAACTATCCTATGAAGTCTATCGAAATGAGCTTGTAGAAATGGTGGAGTTTGTAAATATGAATCGATAGAAATGAGTCTCTAGATTTAAGCCTGTAGAGTTCGTAGAAATCTGAAAAAGCTTGAATAATGAAGAATTTGAATGCTCAAAACAATTTTTGAGGAGGGCAGAGAGGATTTTGGTTTGTTGGACCAAAATAGTTCAAATGTAATTCAAATGTTGTCCCAAAAATAAGTGACATTTTTGGGGGACAACAACCACAAATTCATCTTGGTATTCTTTGATGACATTTATTTTTATCCATACATGGAGGGGAATTTCTTACATTAGGAACATATTATACAAATTCTTTTTGATAACTAGTGATGTGTGAAACTGTTTACATGTGCTTTCATCCAAAATTAAATTAAGTGTCTAAGACATATTGTCTCTAAGGAAGGAATTAATGTGGATCTTGAAAAAAATGAGGTTATGAAAAAGTAGCCTAAACCCAAAACACTCAATATCCTCCCATGAAATTTTATGCCTCACTAGATATTATATAAAAAATTTATAGGACTATGGGAAAATTGTAGCTCCATTTATGACCATATTGAAAAAATATGCCTTTCAATAGTTAGCAGTGGAAAAAAAAGAATTCAAAATTCTCAAGGAGGAAATTTATACTACATGAGTTTCAACTATGTTTGATTTATCTAAACTCTTTGTCAGCAAAAGTAATGCCTCAATAAATGGAATTATAGATATCCTAATGCATGAAGGTCAACACTTCACATTCATTAGGAATGAACTTACAATGATCAAATTCACCTAATCCATATATGATAAGGAAATGTTATCCATCCTTCATGTAGTCAACAAGGGACACCCATACCTAGTTAATAGACACTTTTGCATCAAAATTGATCACCATAATCTCAAGTAATTCTTAGATAAAAGAGCCTTTTCACTTGATCAATAGAAGTGGGTAACCATATTTTTGGGGTATGAATATGATATTACCTACAAGAAAGCTAAGTATAATGTTATCTCATTATATCTCAAATGTACTATGTCACAAGTATGAAGAACAAAAAAATTGTGTACATTTTCTTTCCCCATTCTTGAGTGAAGCATAAATTACAATAAGAATAGTCATAGGATGCCAAAATTTAATGGATTATCCAAAAAGTGACCAATAATCCTTCATATTATCTAAATTAAATTTTATATTGGCACTATTTATGATAGATTTTTTTGTATCAGTACCTAAATTGACACTATGAGATAAAATACTACTAGAAATACATGCTTCCCCATTAGCTGACCACTCAAGTTTCCTAAAAACATATTAAAGAGTCCATTAGAATTTATTTTATAAGGTAATAAAACATGAAATCAAATAATTTGTGGAAAAATGTGAAACTTTTCATTGCAACAAAAGGGAAATAGCCCTAACCCAAAACATGCTCCAAACCTTGCCTATGTACTTTTTTGATGGACTACCAAAAGTCGAGATGAAAATCAATGAATGTGGTGATGAAGGATTTACTCTTTAGGAATGTCCATTTCTACACTCTCACCCATCCTTTAGCACCTCCATTATTGCCCAAATATTTCTCAGTCAAATCTTTCACTTCCATGGGATACCTATTTCAATCATTTAAAACTATGATTCTACTTTTATTAGTCACTCATGGAAGGAAATTTTCCATTTTTATGAAACATAACTTAAAATGAGTTTCAATTTCATCTATAAATACATGGTCAAACAAAACATTTCAACAAATTCTTGGAGACATTTTTCTTTAATTTGCCTCTAATCAATAGGCTCATTGAGTTAAATGGATACCACTCATTGAATTGTGATATATCTCCACACACCACACTACCACCAAGATGAAACTTTATGAATCCATCTATAGTCAGACAACATTATCTCTTCAAACATACAATCTAAAAAGCTTTAAGGTGTATACTATCAATTCCAAAATTGACACTCATGCCCATATCTTTTGTAATCTTTAGAATAATTTCCATTTAGAACAAAAATACATGAATAAATATGCTAATAAAAATCACTCAAAACATGATTTTGATGTAGGTGACATGGTTTTTATTTGGCTAAAGACTTATAATTATTATTCCTTGAAGTTGAAGGGTCATCACAAACTAGCACCCAAGTTTTATGGTCCTTATAAAGTAATCTAGAATATTCATCTCATGGTATACAAGTTATATATTCCATCCTCAACTAAGATTCATTATTTTTTCCATGTCTCATGTTTAAATAAGGTCATTAGTCATCACGTTTGATCCCAAAATACACTCACTAAGATTGACATTAAAGGTTCTATCTTCCTAGAACCTAATTATATCTTATAAATTTATTAACTATGCTCACACTATTATGGTAATAATATGATTGAGGCCAAATTAAATAAAATTTTATGAAATTAATAAATATTTCCTATGGAATCCCTTTACTGTTCAACAAAATCTTATCTTGGGGATATACGTACTTATGCGATTCACATAAAAAGTAGAAAAAATCAATATGAATTCAACTAATGGGAATAAATGCACTCAAATAAGGGTGTAAACACTCAAATTTAATCATTAATTACTTTACAATGTTTAATCTTGACATTATTACATTTCTTGGCTTATTCACCATTCTGTTAACTTACAATCTCTATGATAGTATTCACTATTCCACTTACTAACTTGAAAATAGAAACATCATTTATGTATCCATATTCTACTTATAGATTCATATCATCCATATTTCAAAAGTATTTTTCCTTCTAGGATAAGACCACACTAATAAGATAGGGTTATAGTGTGGCCTTGTTCATTTGTACAACATTATCCCCCATGATCCAATCGTAAATTTTCAAATATGATAAATTTCATACTAAATATCCCAAAATGCTAGCAATGTTTTTTTATGGAAATATTCCAAAAATTTCTCTATATAATCACATAAATTCCTCTCAAAGCATCATTGAGAAATCACTTGGAATTTATAATACACATTGAGAAAAAGATCACTATTATTTTGAGTTCCAATTCTACTTTATTCTAACTATCACAGGCCAAGTCTGAAGTCATTTTATTGTATTTCAAAGGCACTCATTGTTAAGCATTCAAGTAAATCTATTTATTTGCATTCATATAGTGGAAATAAATATTCACACATTCACCCTAGGAGAGTGAACTACATTGGACTAGTCCCATTTTGGGTTATGTAGGAAGCATTTAGATTATACATATTTTTCTGAGGATAGCTCTTCTATTTCCCTTGCTTGATTCCCCCATGTGTATTTTATCTCTATTTAGTTTAATGTGTAGGAGCTAGAGTTTAGATTTTCTAGTTTATTCATGCATCTAGTTGAGACATATAGATAAATAATAAACCTTATCAGATATATACAAGTATCCATTTAGTAAAATCAATTAAACAATCAACCATGATGTGGCTATAGTAAAAATAGAAGGCTATAGTGCAACCCTATTCCCCTAGTATGACCCTATCGAAACACAATTTGAAATTCATATTCTAACTATGACATAGTTTAGGGATTACTAGAGTCAATTTTCATCAACTTTCATCTTGTACAATCAGTACATATTTAGTTTGTTTTAGGTTTGCATATCTGTTTGTCAATTTAATATTTATAGGTCATTTCAAATTCTATAAATTACAATATTGTAATTTTAGGTTATATATATTATGTAATCTAAATTATTTTTCAATAGTTTCTTATTTAATAGTATTTAATTGTTATATCAAAATAAACATATAAACATTTCAGTGAACCTATAATTTTGTAGAGCACTACTTGTTATTTGCTTGATTTTGTACTAGGATTTCATAGAAATTTCTATAAATTCCTGACATTGAAATAAGACAACCTTCAACTTTGGATATAAATCTAACACCACGAGTGAATCTTCTTCAACCTTGGATTTAATATGACATTGAAGAAATTGTCTTGTCACCTTGGATAAAATTTGACACTAAATCTATTAATTTCAACCTTGGGTTGAAATTTATTGATCTTTATACACAAAAATATTTCAATTTTATTTTATTCTTATTTTATCTTTACTTGTTGTTTGTTTTAATACAATGTGTTGTAAATTTTTAAAAACTACTTAGTGACTATAGTTATGGGCTATGTGGTGATATGTTTTATAGATACCATAGTGTGAAGGGTAATTACACAATACTCAAGCCATTTTATAGTATGAAACATGGATTTTAGTTTCCTCATGAATCATGATTTATTGAAAATGCCTAAGGTTCCTTATTTATACCATAGGAAGCGTCTTTTTACCATTTGATGTTTGGTGCACCTAAGAGGAGCATATTTCCTAGTGATGTTACTCTCACTTTGCCTTTAGAGATGAAATAGTGTGATAAATTCATGGTTTATCCTATATAGCTAGTAATCTAAAACATTGGCATGGAAATACTCTAAAAATGAAAAAGTATATTTGAGAGTCCACATAATCATTCAAACCCTTACCTAAATCACCCTTTATACCTTGATTTTTGATTATATTGTATTCATAGTCATTAGATATTTTTTACATGCAAGATTACTTGATAGAAATAAGTGTTTTAATTTTTATATTTATTTTATTTAAGTTCATTATATATATCATGGATAGTCAAATAAATTATGATAATGATGTTCATCTTATAGATAAGTTATTCTCTACTCATGATATAATTTTTAGCTATGATGATGAATAGACAGACTAAAATTAAAAAAATCCTATGTAATAATCATATATAGAAGATTATGACTTTGATGATGTCATTATATATATACAATATAATTTTGATGAATGTTGGGAACATGAACACATAGAACCAACTAGCCAATTTGACATTTGGGAGAAAAATACACTTGTTT